>LSYV01000108.1:86643-100574 GCA_001584585.1 Gonium pectorale | reverse complement strand
TCGATATCCTTCAGCGATAACGTATGAGGTAGGTCAACGTGCTCTAGTGACACGATGGCCAGGCCTCAACGGTGGTAGGCGCCCCGTGGGGGTCTAACCTAGCGCTCCCGTGTTATGCTATAAACCTCGTCGAATAGTCGCACAGCCGATAAGCTCTACAGTAGCAGCAGCAGCAGCAGTGCCCGGGCCTGCGGCGTCACGCAGGTCCGCGGCCTAAGCGCACTCCAAAACAGGCATAAGGCCTCCACACAATCATCTCGACAGCGCTACCGCAGCGGTTCCCAGCGCGTCACGACGGCACACGACTCCAAGATATACTAAAGCCGACTCACGGCGAAGCAGATACGGGAAGATGCAAAGCACGCTAACTAACCAACCAACACGGCGTGCCAAACCCGGGGCAACCCAATGGGCTAACTGAACCCTCGGAACGTACTACGTCACGGAACCTATTACGTCCCGACAGGACGGCTGGCAACCATGTCTGCGCTGGGGTAGCCGGCTTATTTGGGTCGGTGCGGTCCTTTCAACGATGCCGCCTGCTGCTGGGCTTGCCATTTACCCGTGCGTGCTTGCGCTCGGCTTTGCGGCGGCAGCTGGCAGTTTATCCCTGACGGGTGCCTGTGCCCTTACGGTGAAGAGTCTGTCTTTACTAACGTTCTTTTACCCGTTTGAAGAGAGTGCGGTTCTACCTTTGTAGTGCGATCCTTGCGAGCGGTGTGACGAGAAGCTGAAGACACGTCACGTACCGCACCGCCTTTCGGGAGCTGCCGTGCCGCCGTCTGCGCGCGGGAGCTGCCATTCCGCAGTCTGCGCGCGGCAGCCTCTGCTGCTTCTGTAGGTGTGCATTCGCGGTGAGGTGTTGCACTCCTCACGCGCCGGACATGCGTATTGTGATGGCTTGGGGAGGGTAGTGTTTACTGGCCCTGTGCTTTCTTGAGGGGAGCGGCGTGCCCGCAACCCGCGGTTGCAGCGTGCCGGACAAGCTTAGCCACGGCAATGTGTACTGACGGGGCTTGACGTGTGAATTGGCATTGTTGATTGCGACAAGGGCTGGCTGCTGCCTTTCGCATTTGCGCGCATTGGAAGCTTGCAAGTATAACGACCGCCGTGCACCGCAAGTCCATGCCGGCTTTTGCCCGCTCCGTGCGCCGCCGTACGCATGGGCCTGTGGCGTGTATGTAGGTTGTGCCCTGCCTGACTGGGGTTGTGCGGGTCGGAGGCTGCTGCGCTGCTGGAGCGCGCCTCGCTTGCGATTTTCCGGGCAGGCGCACGAGCGGAGGCCTGGGACCTCCCGGGCCGCTCGCTCGCCGTACGTGCGCGGCATTGCTTCTTCGTTTCGGCCATGCTGTCACGCAACTCCGCATGACGTGCCCTTCGTGTTTCTACCCCCGGGCCTCCTCAGGCCCGTGTTCGGTAGGCATGCTGTAGTACAGACGCCTGCGTTGCGCAAGCGAGTACCGTACACGCGTGTGCTGTGCAGGCCGCAGTGAGGCGTGCCGTTATTAGTGCAATGGCGGGAGGTCCTGCGTGCAGGTTACACGTTACACGTCCGTCAAAGCCTGGGGGGGGGGCGGCATGGACGAATTGCGATACTGGGATGGGGGAGCGGGTGAGCATGCAGACCTGCACATACAGCTTCATCCGGCATGCCTGCTGGCACATGTAGCAGCAGACAAGTTTGCTGCGTGTGTGTAGTTGCGGCCCTGCGTTACAGACCGAGGATGGCTAGGAGTGAAATCAAGGAGGGCCATGGTGTAGCGCGCGATGAAAAGTCGTACGGCAGTCCTGGGCAGCCGTACCGGTACACGTTTTTGCGACGCACCATCATGTATGTGCGTCTTGCACGTCTGTTCAGCACGCTGTCGTGCGTGCATCTCCTGCCTGTGGGCCCTGGTAAGCCCACCCTGCCCACCAGCCAAGCTGCCAGTTGTTGATTGCAAAGACACGCACAGCGCTTTATGCTAGGCCGCTCGCTGCTGGTGCTGCGTCATTTGTGCTTGGCCAGCACTGGCATGATGCATGTGTGCAGAGCGCACCACGGTTCCATGGCTGGGTGCTCTTGTTCTGGGCTGCCCATGGACAAGGCAGTGGCATCGACCAGCAGCAGCGCTTGTCGTCACGGTAGGCGTCTTCCCATTTCCCTTTAGCCCCACCTTGTGAGGCTGTAGGAGGAAAAAGCCAGGGAAAAGGTAGGTACAGCAGGCCACCGTGGCACCGAAGAACACACACCGAGTAAACCCAGACTGGGCGATAGCAGAGGCGAGCCACAAGGTTGAGGAATGATGTGCACTGCTGGATGCGCTTCCAAGTAACAAGGGCTATCTTGACACGGCGGCGGCATGGTAGGTTATGGAGAGTGCAGGAAAGGTTTGACCTAGATTGCCAAATTTGCAGTTTTACAGCATGCCTAGTACAGGCGTGTTAACACAATATGTATGCAAAAGCGGAAACTGCCGTGATTACTGCAACGGCCCCAACGTCCCAATATGGCTGAAACCGTGGGCTGAAACAGTCTGGGGCGTCGTTGGGTCAGTGCTTGGGCAGCATCTGAAACGGATAGAAGCAACAGTGCTGGTAAGGCTGCCCAACCCATAGTGCAGAGCTGTGCCATAGTGTATTCCACTGACCCGCGACATAGTTGCGTTATTACAGGCGGATCTGAGTTTGTTTCCGCGCACTAGGTGGGGTCGGGCCACTGCAACGTTCAAGTCGCACGGGCGGCCGACCAAAATGAAAGCGCTGAGCGCTGTAGCTATGGCGATGTGCTTTGCTCTCATCTTATCGCTTGCGTCCGCGGCAGGTATGGAGTCATGCGGTTACACGTCCCGCCCGCCAGGCGGAGGGTGATTTCATGCAATGCCTACGCGGTTCCAAAAACGTGCAAGTAACCTCAACACTGTCTGCATCAATGCCAGGAACATTTCCTTCGCCGGCACGATATGGCCCCTTGCCCCCCACATGCCCTGATGCCCAGGCCCCCCGAGGCCACCACCATCGCCCCCCAAGCCCCCCTCGCCCCCGAGGCCCCCCTCACCTCCTCGCCCTCCACCATCGCCCCCACGGCCCCCCTCGCCGCCCCCCTCGCCTCCGTTACCGCCCCCCAACCCTCCAAGGCCCCCGCCTTCGCCCCGGCCACCTTCACCCCCACCATCACCTCCCATGAAGCCCCCGTCGAACGAAAAGCCACCTCAGTACTACATTCATTACGGACGGTGTGATCAGTCACGCCAGGACCAATCTTATGGCGCCTGGGCCATGACGTACTCAAAGAGCCAACAAAAGAGCAAGAACTCGCTCATCCTATATCTCAACACCTTTGGGCGGAGCCCCATCGCGGAGGCGTTCGGCAAGGTGGAGCCCGCCGAGTTTCCCCTTACGCATGGTACGTGGGTCTCGTTCGGGTGCCGTGCAGCCGTGCAACGCATTATGGCAGGAAGCTGGGGGCGGTGGGAAGGCGCCGTGCGCCTGTCGCACACCAGGTCGCACACCAGGTCGCATACTGTGTGTTTTGTATGCGGGACGGAATGATTAAAGCAGGTCTAAACCACACACCGTGTGTGGATACATTGCTTTCCTGGCATGCGCCTCACGGGATGATACGGTGCCGCCGTATCCTGTCCGTTCCGAGCAACTCCCGACCTCGACACGCGTCCACCCCGCTGCTCCTCGGTGTCGCTCGCCCCCCACACCCCAGTGTACTTTGCCTACTGGAACAAGACCGGCGTGAAGCTCTGGGGACCAAAGCTGGACGATGTTGAGTACAAGGAGCTCCCGTCGTGGTACACTATCAAGGTGAGGAACAGCCGTGCCTGGTCTGGCGTGCATGACTGGTCTATCTGCCGGCGACCAGATGAGATAAGCAAGACGTTGCCGGCCCGGCACCGCACTGCGGCGCACCCCGTACCACGGGTGGAGCAGCAGGGCAACAAGCGGAACCCGCCCCCCGCCCCATGGCGCTCGAAGCACCGTGCCCCCTGCCGTAGTTGGCGTGGTAGTAACTAGTGTGCCACGCAAGGGTGGCCCCAACGGCCGCTTACCCGCCACACGATGCCGCCGGCCCTCCGCAGGTCAACGGCAAGGCGCTGGGCACCATTCGTGACATGAAGGACCAAGGGTTTGACGACACGCCGCTGACCACCGCCTACTGCCTCAAGGGGACCATTCGTGACGTGAACAATGTCAAGCCCAGCAACAGCACCATCAAATTTGAGATCGTAAAGGTGTGCTCTGGGAGCGCTTGCGACACGATCCCGGACCCGGCCACCGTATTCATCAGTCCCAAGGGCCACATCGTGTGGTCGGTCTGGACGGTCCACCAGAAGATGTCGGTGGACGGGGCCCCGATTCGGGACCACGCGTGGTGCCCCGTGCAGTCGGCCATCAACCTGGACTAGGAGCGGCAGAGGTGTAGCCCGGTGGGAGCTGCCCATGGCCTGGAACCGCATCGCTTACCTGTCCTGGAATATTCAGGCCCCAAGACGACGGGGTGTCGGCTTGGGCCCTTCCCCGGGTGCCGTGTCTTGGAGGCCGGCAGGCCTGCTGCCGTCCGTTCAAGGGCCGGCCGAGGAGCGCCCGGACACGGTGGGCGGCAGAAGTGAGGCAGCTGCCGGGCGCATGCAGCGGCGCTGATGCAGCAAGCGGCAGCGGTGACGGTGGCTAAGCGGAGGAGGTTTGATGCTGGCTGCGATAGACGCAACGTTGGTTACGATGACGAAGCAAGAATACACGAGCAATCCGAGTTGGTGCCTTGGGCCGGGCTGCAGCGTGTGGTGTCAAATGTGTGCAGCCAAGGGGTGGGTACTCACCTTCCGGAGCGGGCGCGCGTGCTTCAAATGCACTTGCCGACATGGCAGTGATGTCATTTATGTATCCATGCGTCATTCCCTCGTTTATTTGTTGAGCCACTGTCATTTGGGTGTGCGGCGAGCGCTTGGCAGCTGCGTGCTGGTGCAGTTGCGCGCAGCGAGGAGTTGAGTTCTCGTGGGTTCCTATGCCCGCGCGTCGCTGGGCTGCTGGTGCTGGCGCCGGACAGGTGCCGGACTTGTCCGTGGCCCCAGCTTCAAGTCGCCTTCATTTATCTAGACGGCTTCTAACTAAGCTACATGTGCCCTGCGGCTGGCAGTGGGTAACAGGTTACAGGTTACACGTCCGTCAAAGCCGGGGGGGGGCATGGACGAAATACGAGTGGGTAACAGTGAAACCCTTGCACGGATCAGTTTAGGCTGGTTTGTCAGTGTCCTTTGAGGCCCGCACTTCGCAGTGCTGAAGGAGGCCGCCTGTGTTATGTGCGCTCTAGCTGGCTGGCTCTGCTTGCGCTTCCTTTCCGCCGTGGGTGACGTGGGACCTGGCACCAATACACGTACGATCACAGGAGGGCCCAGGCGAAGCGCGCCAGGGCGCGGAGGGAGGGGAGGGGGAGCCGGCACATGGGGAGTAGCAGAGCAGAGGAGGCGATGGCGACGCACCGGCATGGAGTGGGTTCCTGGCGCTCTGGGCTGGGTTGCACGCGAGATTAGCGGGGCTTGGTGCCGCAAGGCCGTGGAACCTCGTCGTGGCTGGCGGACGCGCGGAGTGTATGTGCGACCCGCGGCCCGCGCCGGTCTGGCGAGGCGCCCTCCATTATTCTGGGACTTCACACTTTTTCATGCACTTGAAGTATTTTGACGCTGCGTACTCGCCGCGCAGGCCGGCTGGGTGCAGGCGGGCTGGATGGATGCCTGTAGTGCGGATGGACTTGCCTGCCGCATGTGCGGTTTGCAGAAATGCTTTGGGACGCTTTGAGGCGACGCTAGGTGTATGTGACGTCGTGGCGTGAAGGGCCCACCACGGGTGGCGCTATAACGCACCTGGCGGGCGCTTTTGTGAAGACGCCCCTGAGACGCCCCGACATCGCGAGGCTTGACAAGTCCTGCGAGTCGCCGGGCAAGCGTGCGCGTGCTTCAAAGGCAAGTTCGCGTGTTGACGGCACCCTTGCTTCGGCAGGCGGGCTCGCGTTTGGCTGAGTGCTGTGGTTAGTACGCTCGTACCTCCATTTCAAGAGGGTTGCCACGCCCAAAAGCGTGCTGTGGTGCCCGTGGCCTGGTACGCTCGTACCTCCATGTCAAGAGGGTTGCCACGCCCAAAAGCGTGCTGTGGTGCCCATGGCCTGGGTCAGGGGAAAGGAAGGACCGTAAACTACAGCAGGTCTGAGTTGTGGAGGTGCAGGCGGCCCAAGAGTCCCCAGCATGCGGAGAAAAACAGAAACAGGGGAGCCACATCCACCGACATACATACCCAAGGGCGCAACGTTTCCAGCAGGGCGCTGGGGTACTGGAATGCTCGACATGGCGGGCAAAGGAGACTAGCAGGCGAAGTTATAGTTCTCTCCACGTGTAGAGAGTGCCCCGAACTGAACGGCTGAGCAGGTGCGCGGTACTGCGTGTGGCGTGTGACAATTAATGCCGTACTTCGAGCATTTCAAGCTGCAAGCAGATTTCAAGTGTAGAGCGCGCATGCTACCAAGGAGCCTTCAGCTATCAGGACCCCAACTAGGTATGCGGAGGCCGGAGGGACATAAGCTGCCCACGCGTGTCAAGTTATGTCCCATTTTGTCCCAAACTGGATGGCTGACCGGTGCACACAGTTCTGCATGGCAGACCTTGAAGCCGTACACTATGCCATGTCCTTGGTAGTCCTTGGGCATTGGCGCAATACTAAGTAGGTGCGGTGGGTGTCACCGCATGGCGGCGACACGCGACGGATTGCAATAACAACAGCCCTTGCGGGCCGAATGGACTGAAAGCTGACGGAGCAGGAGTCCATAGCGAGCGTCCATCCCGTCCGGCTGGACGGGCATGGCTGTGCCGGGCCAGCCGTGCACAGTAGTACCGGCACGATACCGTACGTTGGTCGCCCGTAGCAGGCAAGGGCTTGACTTGTATACTCTCATGCGCTTATGGTGGATAGTGGTCCCGTGGTTTATGGGCAGCAGCGACAAGCAGTTAACGACACGCAGGATTTGACGAGGTTGCTCCAGCCCGGTGAACAGGTAGAAAGGCGCACTATTGATTTACTTGCACTGCAATTCCATTGGTGCTGGGTTTTAGGCCGCCCGTGACAGACGGGCGATTGTAGTCAACAAAGCACCGCTCCACGTTCCAGGCAGCTCCGTTGAACCATTCTCGGAAGACCATTGTTCTGTGAGTCTCAAGGTGGTCATCGCTGGTGAGCGCCTTGGCTCCCCGGTGGTTTCGGTCCGCACCCGGTTCTCCACACACCCTTCCCATCCTCGACTAGAGGCCCCTGCACTTCCCCTCCCAACATCACCCTCAATGCTCCCCCTCATCCTTACCATCCTCCTCCGCATTCCGTCCTTTGTGGGTGTAGACACCAAGCCGCGCTGAGAATCTGAGCCAGAAAGGAGGTCCCGCACGCGCCTCCCACCGCTGCCGGCCGCACGGGCTTCCCGCAACCTCTCGCGGGGGCACCAGTGCCGCCCGGTGGAGAGCGTCGCCATTTCTCGCGTGCGATGGCCTCGCCTGCTCCCCGCCGGCGGGCCCCACTCCGACTGACCCCGCTGCTATTGCTCTCCCTGCTCTTGGCGAGCTTGGCAGGTATGGTGGCCCCCCGGGGGCGTGTGGATTGCGACGTTCCGTCGATGTCTAATGTTTACCATATCCTCTCCACCTGCTCGCTGATTGCCACTCGATTGGCGGTGTGGCGGGGTGTTTGGACACACACACACACACCTCGCCCAACACAACAGCAAAAACATGCGTAGACGACATGTGCATACGGCGTGCCGCTGAAGCCCGCATGCACAGAGGGGAGGACATGGCCCTGAGTTGCTAATGTATTTGGGTCGCTGGGTCGCTGGCTGCCGGGGCCGACCTTCATTTGGAGTCAGGCAGGCGTGTGCGTGCCGTACCGTGTCGTACGCGGGCGCAGCGATGGCCGCGGTGGAGAGCCTCGCTGGCGTGCTCTTGCCCGGTTGAGGCGACCCGCGCCCTGGTCGGGGGGTGAAGCGATGGGAGCTGAAGGGGAAGGGGAATGAAAAACGACGAGCTGGGCGCCAGCAGCGTATGTCCCACCGATGTGAGGGTGCGGTGACGGCGCCAACGGCGCGGGCGGAGGGGCCCAGGGCACCGCACTCTCGCGCGCTTGTGCATGCACGCGGATGCCCTGGCCGCGCATGAGCCTCTCACCCGAACGCCACCCTCGCTCTCGTGCATCCACATCATGGCGATCCCGCAGCTGGGCGGGGGGCCCTATCTCCCTTTCCATGCCTCCTGCCGCGCCAGCACGGCTTCTTGCGTGTTCCTCTCATGGCATCTGACCGCGGCCGGTCTTCCTCGGTGCGGGTCACGCAGGGCAGGGCAGCGCCGCAAGGGCGCGCGGGCCGCGCCCGCCGAAGCCGCCGCGGCTGCAGCGGCTGCCACCGCCACCCCCGGCCCCACCATCACCGCGCCCGCCGCGCCCGCCTCCCCCGCCCCGGCCGGCGTCGTCGTCGTCCAAGCAGCCTCCCCCGCCGGCACCGGCGCTGTCGACGCCGCTGCCGCAGTACTTCATCCACTTTGGGCGCTGTGGGCACAACCTGCAGCTGCAGGAGTACGGCAATTGGGTCATGTCGCACTCTGCGGCCGCGCAGACGGCCGGCCCCAGCTCTCTCGTCTTCACCCTCGACACCCGGAATACGACAGCCGTGGCTGCCGTATTCGGTACGGTGGAACCGCTGTACTTCACTATGCAGAACATCTATTTTGCCTACTTCAACAAGAGCGGCATCGCGGAGTGGTCACCGGAGCTCGACCAGACGCCGTACAGGGAGACGCGGTCGTACTACGCCATCTCGGTCAACGGCCGGCGTTTGGCCACGATGAAGGACCTGAAGGACAGCGGGCTCAAGACGCCGGAGACGTCGATGTACAGCCTGAAGGCGACGCTGAACAGCGCAATCCTGCCCAGTACGACGCCGTACCGGGTCGTGGTGCACAAGGTGTGCGAATCCGCTGACGGCTGCGCGCGCGTGCCCGACCCGGCCACCGTGTTCCTGTCCCCGACGGGGCACTTTGTGTGGAGCGCCTGGAATGTACGGCAGAGCCTGTACGTCAACGGCACGCTCGTACGCGACCACGCGTGGTGTCCCGTGCAGACCGTGGTCAACGTGCCGTGAACGGCCCGTTGTTGCTGCCGGAGCCAGTGCTGCGCGGTCCATTATAATGTTAAGTGTTGTACTCATGAGCCGGCGAGTGAGCGCGGCAGAACAGAAACAGCCACTGCTGCAGATCGTCGTGCGAGCGGCGCACTGGTGCTTACCTCCTGCTTACCGAAATGCAAGAGAGCGGAGTTGGCGCAGGGGTGCGCCTTACACATGCCGGCGCGTCAGCTGCTAGTGAACGGACCGTGCGTTTGTTACCGTACCGTTTCTTGTGATAGAGATCTGCACGTAACGTAATGTGCTAATTGCAAAGACCAAGGGCGGTGTCACCGCCCGCCGGAAATAGGCGCAAAGGCAAACCCGAGCTGCTGTACTGACCGTCCAAGACCGCAGGTGCCCGACTTTGACTGCACCCTCGTCTTGACGACCCAATAAGGGCTGTATCGGCTCACTTGCAACGTGACTTCTGGGATTGAACTGCCGTGCGCGGCGGCGTCCCGTAAGGAGCGGGCTCTAGCATCGCCCGCGCGCGGCGGGCCCTGTACAATGTCCGAGGGCTGGGCGTGGTAAGAGCACTGTTGGGCGCTCTGATTACAGCATTTTTCGTTGCTTTTTACGCTGATGCCAACATGAGGTCGCTGTCCTGTACGCGGTTACTGTGTCGCAGTATCACGGCCGTGTCCATGATGCTTGTAGGACCGGAGGTAATGGCGGCTACGAGTGTTTGCTGCACTGCGCAGGTGCTGCGCCGCACGTACCTTTGCCCGGGCGCACTGGCGGCCCCGCGGCGCGAGAGGCGGATATTTGGGTAACCGTTGGGCGATAGCTCTGTTGCAGCTTTGCAGCAATGTGGGGCCCCAGACACCGCTACTGGAGTTTTTGATGCTTGGAGGTTGGCAGCGGCCGAGGGTGCGCCGCGCAGCTCGGACTGTGGTTCCTCATTTTTCAGCATGACCCGTAGGTCGACGCCGGTGGGAGCCGAGCACTGTTGACCGCCATGTACTAGGGTGGTTATGGGGGTTACTATGGGGGGATTGGATGCGGTATTGGCGGGGTCCAGTGGGCGAGCGTCGTGTGATCCGGCCGGCCTTGATGATTGACTAGTCATTGAACATGTTGTTGGAGTTGGGTTCAGCGGTCCAACGCTGAGCACCTTCGATTGCACGCTAGGTGCCTATGCGTACCACCGTGCTGAGCGGCAGATGCGATGTGCTTGGGGTCTTTTGCAGCTTGCTTGGTAGGCCTTCCTAGTGTTTTACCCTGCCTTCCAAAGGCACAGTTTGGGCGGGAGGCCAGGGCACGGCAGTGTACGGCTGTGGTATTCCCTCTTTCTCTGCAGATTTCTCTTTTTATTGCATGTGCCCGTCTCGATTGGCGTTTTAATTGTGCGTGCGAGCGAGCGCGCCCGACATGTACGCATAGGCCGGCAGGTGCCGTACCCTTGTGAACGGCTCTTGGTGCGCAATGTCGCAATGGATGGCACCAAAGTACGGCTTCCCTTGCTCTCCCGCCGTTCATAGAGTCAGACCCGATCAGGCCGCAACTACCGGCGTCCGTCCACCAGCAGGAGCATATGCTATTGAGAAACGACGAAGCACAGTGACACCAGGGCGGTGGATCCACCGTCCCCCCATCTGCTATCCATGCCAGCGGCGGAGGCACTGGCGCGCATGGCCACCGACCAGCAAGCCCGTCCCCGGCAGCGCCGCCGCACACCCTGCCGCTCCCCATTGTGTCACAAACCGGACCTCGCCATGGATAAGCGCGCGCGTCACGAGGGTGCCCCTGGACCCTGCAATGTTACGCATTACGCAACCCCACACCCCCAGAGCAGCCTAGCACCAGGCTTGCGTCGAGGGCCGCTACACACACGGCCCCGCCGGCAGCTCCCGTGCATCCACAAGCCTGGGGACCGTGCCGCGGACCCACGGGTCACGGGCTCACAGCACCCCCAGCCCCGCCAGCGCCCACGTGTGGCAGCGCAGCAGGTAGGCAGCTAGCAGCCCGCGCAGCGCCTCCCGCCGCTCGGCTGCGTCCAGGCAGACGGAGGGGTCGCCGCTGTTGGCGGCGGCGCGCGCCAGTGCCGCGCCCATGCGGCGCGCCGCCGCCGCCAGCGGCCCCTCCGGCGCCGGGGTGGGACAAGCGGGGCTGGGCTCCGCCGCAGGCGCCGGCGCCGCCAGGACGACGCCGAGGGGGCTGTAGCTCGCCGGCGCGCTGAGCAGCCGCGAGGTGGCGGGGAAGAGGGTCTCGGAGAGCAGGCCGTACAGCGTCCGTACCAACGCATCCAGCGTACGGCGCTCCAGCCGAGCGCGGGAGCTGGCGCCGCCGCCGCCGTCGCTGCCGCCGTCGCAGATGCCAGGTAGCAATGGCGGCGGCGGCGCCGCCGCAGCCGCCGCGACTGCCTTCTTCACAGTCGCCAGCAGCTCGGCGCGCGCCTCCAGCAACGCTTCGAACGTGGCCAGGCACATGTTGGCGTCTCCGCCGCTGGCAGAGCTGGCCACATCCAGCGCACGGAGCGCCGCGACCCACGGGTCATTGTCGCCGCCGCCATCAATGCTGTCGCCACCGCCAGGGGCGCCTTCCCCAGGGCCGCCAGCATTGGGACCGGCAGCGGCGCTGCCGCCGCCACTGCCATGGCGGCCGCCGGCAGGACCACAGCCCGATTCGCGTGCAGCCCCCGCGTTGGCGGCGCTGCTGCTGCCTGTGGTACCCCCACCCTGCGGCCCCGGCCGCCCCGCCACCACCGCCGCATGTGCCTCCGCCGCTGCGGCCATGTAGCCCTCGCGCAGCGCCTTCGCCATGGTCAGTAGCTTGCCGTACGCCAACGCAATGTGCCATGTGTGAGCCAGCGCCTGCCGTGCCTCTGCCGTCGCCGCTGTCGCCGTCGCCGTCGCCGTGCCGCGCCGGAACACAGCCGACAGCTGCCGCCCGGCGGCGGCCTCGGCCTCCCAGCTGCGAATGACCAGCGCCGCCAGCCGGAGGTGTACGGTGGCGCACAGCGTCCGCAATGCGGCGACCGGCAGGTCGGCGGCCGCCGGCAGGGCAGGCCACTGGGCGGCGACGGCGGCCGGCGGCGGGCCGCGCGGCGACGGGGTGCCCCCCAGCGGCCTGCGGGCGGCGCGTGGGACACGGATTGCAGCGGTGTTGTAACGACTGCTGACTGCGCACTGGTGGTGGCGGAGGGGGTGGTTGTTTTGGCGTTGGTGGTGGTGGTGGTGGTGGTGGTGGTGGTGGTGGTGGTGACGGCACGTGTGGGCCCCGCGGCACACAGCCCTGATACCGTCGATACGCACCCTTCAGTTTCCAGGACCACCGCACGCCAACGCAGCCCTCCGGGTGCATGCTCCGTCCAACTCCAACAGGAGTGCCCCGTAATGCTTACCAAGCAGCCACACCGTCGGCCGCGCTGGTTTCCTCGCCAGCGACCCCGCCTCCGCCCGCGCCGCCCCCGTCGCCATCACCGTCCCCTGCCCCACGGCTTCTCGGCGGTGGCCTGGGCAAGGACGCCGGCGGCGGCCAGGGCGCAGTCACCCCCGACGCGCAGTCGTCTGCAGCTGCGACCAGGCGCGCCGAAACCACCTGATCGACGGCCGGACCGGAGGGGGTGTCACGAGGTTGGAAGTCGAAAGGCGCCTCAGAAGAGTACGGGTGCGTTCCGGTGGAGGGGGGTGGGTTACTCAGTCTGTGGACAAGCCGAAAAATGACCGACGAGCATGGCACCGTAGACGCGGGCGGGCGGGTGGTGGGCGGCTAGGCACCCGCACCGAGGCAGCGCAGGCCAGTTGCTCTGTGGGGGCAGGGATGGAGTCCAGACAACTCCACCCTTCCCGCAAGCACCGCGGCACGCCGAGAGGACCCCCAGCCCGCTCAACCCGCTTACCTGGCGGCACTCCGCGGCGAAGGTGCCCCAGGCCTCCCGCGCGGACGACTCGCCCGCCAGAGCCGCCTCCAGAAGCGCTTCCACCTCCGCCTCGGCTGTCCCCGGCGCCTCCGCCTCCGGCGTCACCGCCGTCCCGCGTTGCGCTGGCACCTGCCGGCTGGTTCCCGGCCCTCCGCCTCCGCCACCTCCTCCTCCTCCTCCGCCTCCTCCTTCTCCGCCTCCGCCGCAGCTCGCCACGCAGTCTGCCGCCAGGAGAGCCTCCAGGAGCTCCCCTCCGTCGCCTCCGCCTCCGCTGCCCCAACCCTCCCCGGACGGCTGTGGATCCCCACGGGACATGCCGCCGCCGCCGGCACCTCCTCCCGCGCGCCCGCCGCCGCAAAGGCCGTTACCGACGCAGCCAGTGACGCCGCCGGTGCCGAGCCAGCAGAAGGTGTCGCCGGCGGCGGCGCAGCGCAGGTTGCCGCCGCTGCAGCCGCCCAGCGCAGAGGATGGAGCCGCCGCCGCCGCCGCGAAGAGGACCCTTGCCACCGCCACGCCCGGCTGCAGCCCTACCCGCACCGATCCGCGGTCCGCGCGGCACACGGACAGAGCCGCCGAGGCCGGCAGACCGCCACCGCCGCCGCCGCCGCCGCGGGTAAAGGACGCCGACGCGGGGCGGTAGAGGGCTGCGGCGGGTAGGCGGTCGATCCGGTCCTGAGGTCGGTTTGCAGAGTCGTGGGCGGGTGGGTGGGTGGGTGGGGGTGTCGGGAAGTGTTTGTTTGTGGGGCCAACAAGGCGGTGGGGTTAACAAGGCAGTGGGGCTAACAAGGCGGCACGGGCGGCGAGACGATACCGGTACCTCGGACGGCTCGGGTGGCAGGACCGGGAATGAGCGGCGACACGACAAGGTTGAAGCCCGGATGCCGCCCCCCA
>LSYV01000108.1:58407-77741 GCA_001584585.1 Gonium pectorale | reverse complement strand
GTGGGTGGACAACCACCGTCCGGCCATCGCCGCCAGCGCCACAGGGCCGTGCTCAGGTCCCGCCCCCGTGTCGTCGACGGCGGCCGGCTCCCACCTCCTCCCCCACCTCCTCCCCCACCTCCTCTGGTCGCAGCAGCCCCCCGCCGCCGCGTCAGCGCGCCCACCACAGCATTCACGGCCGCCCGGTCGGCCGCCTCCAGGCGGCGCAGGTCGCCGTACAGTACGGCAAGGGACCAGAGGCCCGCGGCGCGGTGCTGGAACTCGGCCCAATGCAGCGCCAGGTCGCGCACCTGAGCCCAGAGGGACAGCATGGCGGCGGGGGGCCGCTGCCGCACCGCGGCCATCGCGTGCAGCAGCGCCACCAGGTCCGCCGCCGTCGCGCCGTCCACAAACCCCGGCTGCGTGGCTGCGCGGGCGGCACTCCGGAACCACCGCTCGTACTGCTCAGGGTACGGCCGGTCCTGCCCTACGTGTGCTGTGGGGTCAGCCGTACCGCGGACAAGACTCGCCAGCGCCGACGCGGCGTTGATGAGGTCGCTGCGATGGGGCGAGGCGAGGTCGCGGCGGAGCCACTCGGCCACAGTCGCATCGACCAGCGCCCGCGCCGGGGCTTCTCCTCCGCCACCGCCGCTGCCGCCACCGCCGCCGCCGCCACCACCGCAATACCCATGCGGAGGGGCGTGACGGGTCGCCGGCGGGCCCTCCGGGCCGATGCCAACGCCGCCCGGCGGGGGCCGCGGGGCGCCGAGCGGCGCCGCCTCCGAGCTGGCGACGCCGCCGGTACCGGAGCCGGCGGCTGCGGTCTGCAGGGTCTTCTGCGGGGCGCCGAGCGGCGCCGCCGCTTCCAGCCTTGCGACGCTGCTGTCGCCGGCACCGGCGCCAGCACCGCTGCCGGATGCGTTCAACAGTGCGGCCAGGTCACACAGCAAGGCGGAGAGGTCCCGGTCGCTGACGTCCTGGGGACGCGTCGCCAGGATGGCCAAGGCCGCCTCCGCCAGGGCCCCGACGCTGGGTCCATACTCGGGCCCGCAGCAGCCCAGCGTCGCCAGCGCGTGCAGGCAGCCGACGATCTGTGCCGCACCCAGGGCGCGCGCCGAGCTGCCCAACGCCGCCGCCAGCCGCTGCAGGAAGGCGCCACCGGTGGCGCGCCGATAGAGACAGTAGAGGTAGCGGTAGCGGTAGCTACCGCTACCGTCGCTATCGGCACGCCATCGGTGGAGCTTGGCGCAGCCCCACAGGATGCCGGCCAGCTGTTGTGGTGCCAGGTGTCGGCCGCTGCCGCCGTCGCGTCCGCCATTCCCGAGAGCGGCCGGCTGGGCGGGAGCCCGGGGCGGGGACTGCCCATCCCCCTTCCCCAACTCCACCGCCACATTGCCCGTGACCGCCTCCTCACCTTGCGCGGCCCCCTCTCCCTCGCCCGCCAGGCGCCGCGCCACCTCGGCCTCCAGGCACCGCAGCGCCCTCTCGCTCACCCGCGGGTCGAATTCCTCCGCCAGCCTCCCGAGCGCCAGGAACGCGCCCGACAGCTCCGCGCCGCTCGCAGGCCCCGCCCCCTCGGCGGCGCACCGCGCCAGGTGGCGCCACAGCTTCGGCTTGCCCCAGCCCTCCGGCAGCCGCCCGGCCGCCACCAGCGCCGCGCCGGCCGACAGGACGGCCACGCACTGCCGCGGCCCCAGCTCCCCCGGCGTCAGTCGCACGAGGGCGCGTGCGCTCGCGCCCAGCGCCGCCAGTGCGTCACCCGACAGGGCCGGCGGCGGCGGCGCGCTCGGCAGGGACGGCGGCGGCGGCACGCTCGGCAGGGACGGCGGCGGCGGCGCGCTCGGCTCGGGCAACGCGGCGGCCGCGGCCAGCGCCTCCCACAGCCGAACGTGGTCCACGCCCGCCGCAGCCGATCGCCAGTTAGGCGACGCTCCCGCTCTCCAACGCGATCTCGGACTCCGCTCCGGCCCGCCCCCCGGCCCCTGCTGAACCGGCGGCGTCAGCAGCAGCTCGCCGTCCCGCTCCGCCAGGCGCGCCAGCAGTGCGGCCGACAGGTGGCTGCCCCAGTGCGTCCAGCCGCCCACCCTGGCGCAGGCCCACAGGGGGACGGTGCAGTCCCCCGGCGGTGTGGAGCCGCGGCACAAGCGGCTGGTAGGCGGTCGCCAGCGCGTCCAGCAACTCGCGCCGGAGCGAAATCAGCTCGGGGTCGTCCTCCCGCGGCCGCTCGCCGGGCCGCATGCCGAGCTGCAGGGGGGGAGGGGCAAGGAGGGGGGGCTGAGGGAGGGGGGGAGGGGCCCGGCAGCGGGGTGGGAAGTCGGCGCCGGGGGGCGTGTCGCGTGCGCGCGCGTTCGTGGCGCCTCTGTCAGGTGCAGTACATGCACAAGGGCTGTCGTACCCCGTACGACACACCGCCCGCGAGTTCCAGCTCGCCAGGCGCTCCGGCCGCTGAACAAGCCGCCCCAGACGCAGGAGCCGGGGGCTGCCGTGCGCGCCGCGCCGCGCCCGCCGCCGCCTACCTCGTACGCCAAGCCGAACGCGTCCCGCAGGGAGGCGATGTCCTCTGCGGCCGCCCAGGCCTGCGCCGCTCCGCGCCTCAGCACCGCCTCCGCCAGCGAGGGCAGGTCGCGGTGGGAGGCCGCCGCCAGGCCAGCCCCACCGGGCCCACCGGATCCGCCAGCTGCCGGATGCAATGCCATAGAGGGCAGGTCAAGCGGGGCCACGGGGGCGCCCTCCGGGCACCCTCCGCCCGTGGATGCAGCCGAAGACGCCGCCTCCCGCAGCCGCGGCACCTCGTCCCCACGCCCTGGCCGCTGAAATGGCGCCTCGTTCCGCCTGCCGCCGACAAAGCTGCCGTCGGTGCTGCTGTCGCCGACGCCGACGCCACCGCGCTGCCGCTCGCCAGCCGCACTTGACTCCGCTGCGGCCGGTCTCGACATGCCGCGAGCCGGGCTGAGCATGGCAATGTGGGTGCGGCACCCACCCGCCCTGGCCCTCGCCAAGCGCAAGGTGTCGTCTGGGCCGGTTACGATGGAGGAGGCTGCTGCGCTGCAACCATCGTGGAGCTCGCGGTTTCTGCTGCAGGACCCCGGGTTGGCGATGCCCATTAGGTCCCGGGCCTGGCTCGCCAGGGCTCTGAGAGTGTCACTGCTCCCTGCATGCGACCTGACGCCATTGCAGCCGCCCCAAACGTCACCAGGTACGCAGCCCTGCAGGTTCCATGGCACAAGCCGAGCGGCTCGCCGCATGGTCGAGCCTAACCGTGGTGCGGGAGCTGATCAGGCATAATAAAATTGTATCATTACTGTAGGACCGTCATTTTCGCGCGCGGGGGGCGGGGCAGACAGCTGGCGGAGCAGTCCAGACTCCCGAGCAGTTGCCGAAGTCTCGCCCGCCCACGCCATCCGAGTATCCAACATCAAATGCAAAAGCATCAAGATGTAAATGATACCGTTGGCCAGTAGGCATGCAACCGTTGCCAACCGCCCTACCAGCAACCTGCCAACGGCACAACTCAGTATGTCCAGATTGTCCACCTCTCCACCAGAGCTCCCCTGATGTCCACATAACTACGAAACACGCGGCCCAGCTCCATCGTAGCCCAGTGGCCGGTGGCGCTGTCCCGCTGCCGTCCGCGTAGGACCAGCCTGAATTACCATCCCCTTTGGAGTGTGCCGGCGGTTAGGATGGGCCAGCATGACTACATTGCACGTTGCGTCATGCACGGCGCCATGCCGATGCAGGGGGTTCAAGCGCGAGGGTCGTCGCACACAGTGTCGTACCCTGCACACACTTATGCGAGCTGGGCGCACCGCCGTGCCGTACACAGTGCACCGCGGGCGCCATCTGTGTTTCCGGGGAGTGCCGGGGTACGGGGGGGGGGCGGGGGCGGGGCAGCTCCGTGCAGCTCTCGGAGCAACCGCTTACAGTCAGGTACACACCGACGCTCGTCGTATGCGTTTTCCTTTTTTTCAACACACCTAGCCGACGGACGGCAGCGCGCGCGAGGAGCAAAGCACTTTTGCGCCCCCTATCCGCTGCATGCCGCATTGCCTTCGTGCTCCGGACGAACCCCATCCCGTGCTCCGGACGAACCCCATCCCGTGCTCCGGACGAACCCCATCCCTCCGTACGAAGGTCGCTCGCCGCCGGGCTCGGCCGTTGCCGGTACGGGCGTACGGCGCGGAAGCCATGAGCCCATGGCCACCGGGTCAGCCTGTCGCCAGCGCACGAGGCCCGCCTGGGAACACCGGAAAACACGTGTCGACACTTCGCCCCACTCGGCCACTCCCCTGCTTACCCCCGCGCTTCCGGAGCATCTCCGGAGCAATCCACAACACAAGAAGGTTGCGCAGCGCGCCACACGGCGCCCCGTGATTTCCCCGCCCACAAGATCTCAACCGGTGATGATTGCGAGTCGGCGTCACACGTTCCAACCCGGTCCTCCATCTGCCACTCCCTCCCCCTCCCCCTCCCCGCACGCGCGCGTCTCCCACCACGTCCTCTTCGGAGGGCTTGGGTAGCGCCCTGCCATTCGTCAACAGCATTGAAAAGAGAAACCCGCCAACGTCACGGCGCCGCGCGACGGGGGCGCCATTGTGTAGGCGGCAACCGTGATACAGCCGGTGCGTGCGTCGTTCACCGCGCAGCCAGCTCTCATCGGCGGGGCTCTTGATGCCCACCCACCGGCGGCACCGGCAGCACACTCATGCACGCGCCGACAGCCCCCATCCCCCCAGGGCTGCCTTCCTACCCACTATTCCCCAGGGCTGCGCACTCTGCACAGCTTTGCACACAAACAGCCTTGACCAACGGCCACCCGGCATGACATGCCCTCCGCCTGTTCAGGCCTTAGCCGCGCCGCCCCCCCCCCCGCATTCCACAAGCCAGGTGGGACGCGCGGGGTTGGCCAGCAGCAGCCGCTCCGCAGCCGCCGGCCGCCGTGGGGCATCCTGACAAGCGCCCCGCAGCTGCTGCACCGAGCAGCTGCCCGGCAGCGCCGCCGCGGGGCACCCCTCAGCGCCCTCGCGTTACGCCGCCGCCGTGTCCGTCGCCCCGCCCGCGCCCGACTCCTCCACCCGCGCCTTCTTGGCCGCCCGCTCCTCCTCTTCCTCCTCCTCCTCCTCCTCAGCCGACCTGCGGCGCACGGGGACGGGGCGGCACCCGGCCGCGCACCTCAGCCTTCGTACCCAAGCCCCCGACAACCGACATCGACGCGGATGCTGCCGCAGCTGGGCCCGCCGGGGAGTCGCTACGGCTGGTTCGCTGGTTGGCCGCTGCGCGCCGTTCGCCGAACACCCGCCCTGCCCCACAGCAGCCGCAGCCGCATGGGCAGTGCGCGCATGTGGAGCCGACCCACAGGGAACAGAGGATCACGGTCTACGTGGGATGGATACCGCCGTGCGCCCGGCGGACTGGTCTCCGACTGCCAGGCAGCCCGAGGACGGACGGCCAAGGCCCAAGCCATCTGCGGACGGCTGCGTCCCTCTCCCTGTTCCTCGTCTCCCCGCGCGCGGGGGTGTGGGGGTGGGGGGTGGGAGGAGGGGGGAGGGCACCCTCGCATGCGGCATGCGGGCCCATCCCGCCCATCCCCACTGCCCACCTCGCGAACTCCCCCGCAGCCCACCCTGTTGTGCCTGACGCGATGCAACGCCGAACGCGCGTTACGGACGTATGCGGCGTTTGTGGTGTATGGCCGTATGTGGCCGTATGCGGCCGTATGCCACACGCGTTTGTGCTTGCCGGACGCCCTACCCCTACCCCTACCCCTACCCCTGCCCCCCCACACACACACCAGCGCCCCCGCGCGCACGCCGCTGCAGCAAAAAAACAGGAGTGCGCATGAATGCCACAGACTGGCCCTCAACCAACGCACGGCGCCGAGCCGGTCACCCCCGTCATCGCACCGCGTCTCCGCGCCGCCGAACCGTCGCCCGCTCGCCGCCCCCTTCAGCCGCTGCCGCCCTGCAGCGGCCCAGCCGCGCGGCCGCCAGCCTGCCCCCGCTCCGCGCGCCGGCAGCTCCTCCCTGTGCCAAGGCACCCCATCCAGCTCTCCCCCCAAGCGGCTTCCGCGGCTCAAGGTCTGCCTCGAGCCCTCCCATGCCCTCAGCGGCCTCCTTCCCGCCACAGCAGCCCCAGGCCCACACACCCCCAACTACCTGGCACGGCGCCGCCCCGCTTTCCTCTCCTCTTCGCGGCTCGCAGCCCTTCCCGGCCTCCTCTTCCTTTTCCCCGCGCGCCCGCACCCGCGCCCGCCGCATCCGCCCCTCCCGAACCGCATCCTCCTCTCCCCCGCACGTCGGCGCCCACGCCCGCGCGTCCGCGCCCGCCTCCTCCTCCTCTCCCCGCCCACGCCCGCCGCATTCGCCCAGCCTCACCGCGGGGAGAGGCCTCTGGGACTCACTGTGCGAGGCACCCCTGCAGCCCCTCGAGCAGCTCCTGCCGCTTGAGGTTCTTGCCAATGAAGACCACCTTGCTCAGGCGCCGCTCGCCCTCCTTCCACGGCCGCCCAACGCCCTCGGCGCTCGACGAGAACTGCAGCAGCATGTGCACGCCCTGGAAGACATGCCTGGGGGGCGGGGGAGGGGGGCGAGCGATAGCGGGGAGGGGAGGGGGCCATGGTTTGGAAGGCGCCCTCAACAGAGAAGCCGAGGAGGGTGGGGGGAGGCGCGAGTCGCAGCGAATAAGCCCTCCTGAACGAGCGGGACGTCACCGCACAAAGCCCGCCGCTGCAGCTGGTTGGCAGGCAACCAGATACACGGCCCCGCCCCGCCCCGCCCTGCCGCTAATCCGACTCCCACCACCCCCATCACCACCCGCCCTCCTGCATTCCCGTCCTCCGGCCCTTCTGCCCTCCGCCGCCGTACGCCCATCGCCCCCGCTCCTTTGTGCCGCTCGCGCACCGCATCTCAGGCAACCAGACGCCCCGCACCGCCCGGCTGTGACACCGTTCCTCACCTCCTCCGTTGCCAGCCCCGCCCCGCCCCCCCCCCCGCATTCCCACAATCCTGCCCGCTTTCCCGCCTCCCCGCCACCCGCCCACCCGCCCCCCTCCCGCCACCCCGCCACCCGCCGCTCACTTGTGCTCCGAGCCCTTGATCGCCAGGATGCCCTTGGATCGGAACAGGTCGGCGCCGCGCTCCTGCAGCAGCTTGGACAGCCAGCCGTTGAGCAGCTGCATGTCCATGTCGCCCTCCAGCTCAAAGCCCACAGACGTGACGCGGTCGTCGTGCACGTGGTGGTGGTGGTGTCCGTGCCCGCCCTTCTTCGCCTCCCCTTCGTGGTGGTGCTCGCCGTCCTTGCACTTTTCCGTGCACTCGCCTTCGTGCTTGTGCTCGTGTTCATGCTCGTGGTCGTGGTCGTGGTCGTGATGCTCGTGGGAGTGGTCGTGGTGGCCGTCGTGGCACTTGTCGCTGCACTTGTGGTCGTGGTCGTGGTCGTGATCGTGGTGGTGGTGGTGGTGGTGGTGGTGGTGGTCCTCTTCTCCCGTCTCCTGCGCGGGGCGGCAGGTGGCGGGCGCAGCGGGCGGGGATCAGGAGGAATGCGGCGCCGTCATGGTCATGTGGGAAGTCCCGGGTGCCACCCGAGTCCGGCCCACCGCAGGTCGGGTCGGGGGCGCCGCAGCTTGCCCGGCGGGGGCGGCCGGGGAGAGGGCGGCAGCAGTCTCGTGAAGGTTGGTGGGGTGGCGCGGGGGAGGAGGGCGCACGGGCGGCGGTTTGAGCGGGCGGACGCCAGCGCCGTTCCGCAGTCTACCCACCCCACCCCCCACCTACGCGCACCTAAGCGCAGTGTCCCCCGCAAACACATCAGCTCTCCGCATCGGGGGCTACGGTGGTGGTCGCCGCCGAACTAACATGCAGGGACAGCACCCCTTCGGGGTCCCCCGCAAACACATCAGCTGACCCCCCCTCCGCCATCGATTACCGCTCCACCCTCCCTCCCCTCGTAAGGCCATCGCTGAGCTTGCACATCGGACCTCCCTCCCCCAGTCCCGGGTCGCCCCGCCGCACCAGGAACTCCGGGTCGGTCGCCAGCAGCTTCTCCAGCGAGAAGGCGTTGATGCCCAGCAGGCGACCCACGTCCACCTGGCTGCGGACGCACTCGATGATCTCCACCGGCTTGTTGATGTGCTGCGGGGAGGGTTGGGGGGGGCATCGGGGGGGGGGCGGCGCGCAGGGGGGGGGGTGCTCAGTCCGTGGGCAGCGGGAGGGGTTGCTCAGTCTGTGGGCAACGAAAGGGGTTGCTCAGTCCGTGGGCGGCGGGAGGGGTGCGGGTGAGGGCGGGAGGGGGCCCGGCCAAGTGCCCCCATCCCCATCGGGGCAGCGGGAGGGATGCGGGTGAGGGCGGGACGGCGCGCCCCCCCCGGGGGCAGCGCCGCGTCCCACAGCGGGCAGGCCCCCGCCCCTGCCCTGCCGCCAGCCGCCCACTCACGTGGATGCGCGCCCTGACGGCCGCCAGCTCCTCCGCGTTCACCAGGTCCGTCTTGTTGAGCAGCACCTGGGGGGAAGGGGCGGAGCGGAACGGCGAGGGGTCAGAGATAGGGAAAGGCGTTCTCACGCGAGAGGCCTCAGGCGCACGCCCTCCCGAACCTCCCAAGCGAAGTTGTGAAAAGTCCTTCCGGCCCCGGCGACCCGGGGGGGCGGGGGGGGGAGGGGGCGCGCTCACAGAGAGCATGGACACGCAGAGCCCAGAGGGGGGGGGTGCTCGGATACTGAACCGCCGCGCGCAGACGACGGCAACGCCCCAGCCGTGAGGCGGTGTGCACCGGGAGCCTCACTCGCTCCTTCACGGCGTCCATTGCATGGTAAGGGCAGGCAGGCAGGCAGGCAACGCACTGCGGGCAACATACATTAAGAGAGGCCCCAGCCCGCCCCAGGGCATGTGCCAGGTCAGTGCCACGCCACCGAAGACCGGACTTCCGCTCCAGCGCGCCCCCCCCCCGCTTCTGCCCGCTCCCTTCCCTGCTCCCTTCGCCGCTCCCCCCTCCACCGCGCCCTCACCCACCTTGTCCGCAAAGGCGATCTGCTGCACCGCTTCGTTGACCACGCCGTCGGGCTTCTCGTCGTCCAGGTGCTGCGTGACGTGCTTGGCGTCCACCACCGTCAGCACGGCGTCCAGCAGGCAGGCGTCCTGCACCCGGCGAGGGGGGAGTAGGAGGGGCAGGGAGGGAGGGGCGAGGCGGCAGGGGAAAAGGGGTGAGGCGGGCGTTTCAGGGCACCCTCGGGTACAGAGAAGAGGGCCACATCTGGCCCGCGTGAGTGAGTGAGTGCGACTACTCCAAAAGGGAAAAGGGATAAGGGAGCCCGCCGTCGCTTGCTGACTGGCGCCGGCGGGGCCGCCCTGCTCCCCGCTCATGAGCCAGAGCAGCGCCCCCGAAAGGCTCCACGGCGGCCAGCGCCTGCACTTTACGCCCGCTGGGGGACTACAAGAAGCCGTCCCGTTTGCAGTCATCACGACCGGCCCGCCCCCTGCGCGGACTCCTTGCTGCGCGTGCTGTGTGGCTGGTTCCCGCCACACAACCCACCGACACACCAACCCACCAAGCCGCCGAACGCGCCGAACGTGCCGCCCACACGCCTGCCCCCAAGCATGCTTGACACAGCTGCGCCCCCAACGCCTGCCACCAGCGCACCATCAGACCCGGAAGGGCCCAGACAGTGACAACCAGCCCGAACGCCTTGAACCCGGAGCCTCGTCCCCGCCCCTTCCCCGCCTGAATCCGTGTTCGTCTGTTCCCGGCCCACCCCAACCGCGGGCGCACGTTGACAGCCTCCCAGCCCCCACCCTCTCCCACCCACCCCCCATCCACGGCGCCATCGTGGCATCCCCCCTCGCCCCCTCACCCCCTCCCCTCCCACGCATCCACACACACCGCGGGCGCACGCGCGCACCTTGATGTTGTCGTCCACGAAGAAGGTCTGGATAACGGGGGCGGGATTGGCCAGGCCGGTGGTCTCACTGGAAGGGGGCGCGGGAGGCGGTTCGCGAGGAGGGGACGCTTTTGAGGACAAGGGTTTGATGCGGGCGGAGGAGGGGGTTTGCAGGAAACAGGTTTCGCTACCAGCGCCCCCCGCCCCCGCCCCCCGCCCCCCGCCAACACCGAGCGCACACCACTCGCCATGACTTCAAACGCAAACGCCCCGCGTCCCATCGTTGTGAACCCGTGCCCGCCATTGCCCCGTGCCCGCCCGAGCTCTCACATCATGATGGCGTCGAACTTGCCCTTCCTCTTGATGAGCTTGTTGAGGATGCGGATGAGGTCGCCGCGGACGGTGCAGCACACGCAGCCGTTGTTCATCTGCGCGGGCGTGCCGGGGAGAGAAGGTGCGGGAGGCAGGGGGGCAGGGGGGCAGCGGTAAACGCGAAGAGGGCGTGAAGAGAGGCGAGGGCAGATGCGCAGGCGCGGTGAGTCGGATTCCGGGCCGCGAACCTGGCCGCAGGGACGGTGGCAGGGGCGCCAAAGGGGTCGCCCCCCCCCTGGGCGCGGTTCAGAAAAGTTCAGGGCGGCTCGGCGCCACCGACCGATTTCACAGAGTGGCAGCAACAGCAGCCACTACTGCTACACGGAGGAACCGCGACAGTGCTATCGCCCGGTAGTGTGCTTCCTTGCGTGGCGGAGCCGTAGAGTGGCAGAGGCGCGGAGGCGGCAGACGGGGCCCGCATGCCAAAAACAACCCTCGGGGCCAAAGTGGCCCGTCTGGAATCCGGTTCCATCCTGAAACGATCCGGGGCTCGGGGCGTGGATCCCACCTCAAAGATCTCCTCCTTGCTCTCCATGACCAGCGCATCGTCGATGCCCACCTGGTCGGGGATTGGGGGGGTGCGGATTTTGTGGGGTTTGACTTGTTGGGGGTTGAGGGGGGTAGTGGTTTTGGAAGGCATTCTCAGTAGAGAAGCCTGGGGGGGGGTTGAGGGGGGTGGGGGCGGGGCGCGGGTTCGGCGGATGACAGCCGCCTTCAAGCGCGGGACGAACGTCACATGTCTTGCTCGCCCGCCCTATTGGAAACGTCGCGCCTTCGGGCGTGTATGGCCATAGAGGCGGGCTCCCTGTGCAGGTTTCTCTTCCTTCCTTCAATCCTCCAAACGAGAAAGGTGGCGCATCAAGCGCCAGCTACAGTGGCCGCAGCAGGGCCCAAAGCATGGGGGCAAGGGCCGTGGTGGTGGAAGGCAACGGCGGGCAGCGCCCCCCTCCCGCCCCCACGGCGCCACGCCGCACGCCCCGCACCGCTCCGTCGTTACCCTCCAGCCCCCGGGATGCACCTCAAAAGTGGTGGATGCGGCCGAGGCAATGCGCAGCTCTGCAGCACACGTATGAAAGAGCGACGTGGCTGCCCGATTCCCGACCGACCGACCTCGCCGAACTCATTCTCAATCACTGCAATCTTCTTGCCGTGATTGGCTGTAAGGATGTGGTTCACCAGTGTCGTCTTGCCGGAGCCTGGGGACACGGGTGACGAAGGTTCGGTGGCGTTCGAATCGACGACACGGCGTCCACAGCGTCCGCACCTAGAAAGCCGGTGACCACCGTGATCGGTATCTTGCTCTTCTCCTGTGCCTCGATCATCTTTGAGCTGCTCCCGGAGCGGTTTGTTGGTTGCCCTCTTAAGTTCAGGTACGCAACGCAGTGTATATTAAATGAAATCCGATATACGTGTTGACCACTTGGTAGACACGGTTAGTCGCCAAAGGCACACGCGTGTGAGGTCGTACATTGGTACACTCGCCGTACTGTACCCCCTTGGGTCGCTTCTTGTACGTCGCTTCACCAACCCCTTTTTCGCCCTCTTGACGCCCCACACACACACGCACATTTCCCGCAAAGTATGGGTGCTTGTTCGGAGTGGCGCAACGAGGGACGGCAACGGCGACAGAGGAGCGCAGGCAGAGCTGCTGCCTGAGCCGCGCGCGCGCGTTTGCCCCCCCCCCAAGCGCAGTCGCAGTCGCAGTCGCATGAACCTCACCTCCCACAGATGGTCCCGCTTCCCGCCAACAATCTTGGCAGTAGGTGGCCCCATCGATGGCCCTACCCGCTCTTCAGGGCCCTTACAGGTAAAGCCTCCCAGCCACACGCGCGCGTCCCCCTCTCCGGCGCCCTCCTTCGAGCCCTGCATCTGAACCAGTCAAGCAGGTAAAGCAGGTAAAGCATCCCCCCTCCCCGGGCGACGTACCGGTGTCTAACCGTCACAGCAGCGCGATAGCGGTGGGTTTCCCACGACCTCCACGTGGACCTCGTGGACATGTGTACTCGCTCCGTTTCTGGAAGTACGGCAGGCCTCAGGACGGCCGGGCGCCTGGGACGGGAACGGCTGCTGGTGTGTGGCTGCCGCAGTTGGTCCTGCGACGCGAGCCTGGGTCTCCACCCACCTTGGTGCTGTCTGCTGTGCGAGTCGGGTACAGCTGCAGCGCGGGGTAGGTACGTATGCCAGCTGCGCCGCACCCGGCGCGCGCTCGGCACTTTCGCGCTCCGTAACAAGAAAAGAGAGACCTGCAACCCTTCAAGCACCGGAACGGGTTGTGGGGAGGGAAGGGTCGCATGTCCGCATGGTCTGTACACTGCCCGCACCATGCCGTACGTGAGCAACCCTGATTCGCCTGCCCTCCCGCCCGCTCCGACGGCTTCCGAGCCCCACCCCGTCCCTGTCCCGTTTTCAAGCGCCGGGACAATCGACAGCGACAGGAGGGCAAAACAGAGGAATCAGCAGAGAAATAGGGAGCCCGCCTCTATGGCCATACACGCCCGAAGGCGCGACGTTTCCAGTCGGGCGGGAGGGTACAAAGCAACATGTGACGTTCGTCCCGCCCCCAAAAAGCGATGCAACGCGGGGCGCCTGTTCCCTCACTTTCTCCACGCGAGACGGGTGTGCCGACGCGCCGCGGCGCATCCCGTTGCATCGCGGTTGCGGTCATCGCGTCGCGTCGCGTCGCGTCGCGACGCGACGCAAGGCGACGCGACGTCGCGGGCCCGCCACTCCCTTCCTCCACGACGGCCCTAGCCTTGCAGCCGCCGCCATTACTCACCGCCACGAAGGCCCGGCGAGGTGCACACACACCAGCAACTGTCAACCGACCGCGCAACGGCCAACTACCAGCATGATAGGCACCAGCCGCCAACTCACTCCTCCTACCACCCCCACCCCCCGTCTCCAAACCGCACACCACCACCCCTGGCTGCCTCCGCGGCGTGGCGTGCGCGCCTCCGCTCCGTCCCGAGGTACGGCCTCCAGCGCCCGTGTACGGCAGCTCCCGGTCTGGCCCAGCCCCACCCCGGCCCGGTCACAGATCGCGTGCAGCACGCAGCTCCTCTGCCCGAAGCTGGTACGGCGTCAGTGTACGGCAGCTCCCGGCTCCCAGCTGCGCACAGCCCCGCCCCCGACGAGCCCTACACGCACGCCGTGCAGCAGAGCCCCGCCCAGAGCCCCAACCACCCCGCCGCACACTTTCTGTGGCCGCCCAGCCCTACGGGAGCCCCCCCCCCGCCCCCCGACGAGCACCGCGTGCGGCGCAGCAAGCAGCTCCCCTCCAACTCCGACCCCGGAGGTGAAGCCATCGCGCACTTGGGTGTCCGCCGACGGTGTGCGCCCCGCTGCGCAGAGCCCACGGCACACCGCTCGTCAGCCCGTTCCAAGCCCTCCCTCCCTCCTCCCCCCCCGGGGCACGCTGTTGTCCGCCGGCTGGCAAGGACACGGCACGTGCCTCCTGGGTGCGAGAGTGCTTTCCAGCCTCTCGGCCTTCGGGACGTCACGACGGGGGCGCCCCCGCTCAGCCCGCCCGCCCGCCTCCTCCTCCTCCCGCCTCCACCACCATGCATGCCCACCTTTCAGGCACTCCAACCAAGCTGACCCGCGCCCCACATCCCCTCCCCTCTGTGCGCAATGCACGACATCATGCCCCCCCCCGACTGCGTCAACCCTAGCACCCTCACCGACACCCCGCCGCCCCTGTGCGCATGTACCACATCATGCCCCTCCCCCGACCGCTAGGCCCCTAGCGCCCTCACGTTGCCCGCCGGGTCGCCATGATGCGGTACGCGACGCGTCTCCTGGTGCGGCTGCGGAAAGCCAACCTCTTGGCCTTCGGGACCGCCCAGCCACCCGCTTTTCTCCCCCCGCCTCCCGCCTCCACCATAAACGCCCACCTCTCAGTCGCTCAAACGGCGCCCCGCGCCCCCACCTCCAGCCCCTGTCGCGCAATGCACGACATCGTGCCCCCCCCCCCGACACCTACACTGGTGGCGCCCCGACTGCTACGCCCCTAGCGCCCTCACCGACACCCCGCCACCCTCTTGAAGGTGGGGTAGAGGTGCGGAATGATGTCCCCCGCCACCATGGACCGCTCGCCCGCAGCGAACGCCGCCGCCGCCGCCCCACGCATCACCGCGCAGCCCGCGTACGCGCACGCCGCCAGCGCCGCCGTGTCAAGACCCGGCGGGCCACCGCCGCCGCCGCCGCCAGCGCCGCCGCCGTCCTCGTGCGGCAGGGGGCGCTGCTTGGCGGCCCAGCCCAGGAACGCGGCGACGGTGCCTGGGCAAGGGACGGTTGGGTGTCAGACAGTAAAGGGCGTTCTCACCAGAGAAGCCTTAGGTCCGAGCCGTCCCCAAAGCCGCAAACGCAGCCACCGGGAACCGAGAAGCCAAGGACCCTTCCCGCTCTCTCTCGATCGCTCCCGTCCCTTGGCTCGATGCCGTCAAACGAAGTCCGGCCCCGGATTGGTGGGGAGGGGTGCGGGGTGTTGGGGGGAGTACCTTCCGGCCAGGACTCCCAAACCACTCCCTCAGCCACCGCGTTCACCGCCCCACCCCGCCCCGCCCCCACCAACCCCAATCACCCGTCCCATGATCCGGCCCACGCCGCTGACTCACCGGCCACATTCAAAATCCACCATTGTGCCACACCAACCCGCCTACCACCCGCCCGCACGCCCGTCCATCCACCCACCCGCCCGCCAGCCCGCCCGCCAGCCCGCCCGCCAGCCCGCCCGTCCACCCACCCGCCAGCACGTCCCCCTGGCCGCCGCAGCGCCGCAGCGACCCTGGCACCGAGCAGCGCAGCAGCGGCCGGGGGGGAGCCGAATCCGACGGCGCCCCGGATGCAGACCCGGATCCCGAAGACGGGTCCGGATTCGGACCCGGCCCGCAGACGAGGTCCACCTCGCCCTTGGCCAGGAGCAGGGGCCCGCCGAATGCTGCGGGTGGAAAGGAGTGGCGGGGGCCCGCGCTCATCGGAGGCGGTATCCGAGCCCGGAAAAGGGAGCCGACTTTGCCTCTCTGGACCGCCCTTGCTGACCAGCTCTGGCCCCGTCATCCATGTTCCCAAGTATCCCGCATATACATGCACGCATGCGGGCCTAAACCGCCTACAACCGCCCATCCGCCCGCCACCCACCCACCCGCGGCCACACTAGGCGCGTGCTGCAGCCACTCGTCCGACATGCGGCCCGGCAGGGGGAGCCCCACTGCCCCCGCGATGCGGCCCAGCTCTGCCACGTTGGGCGTCAGCACGCAGGAGCGGTAGCCGCACACCAACGAGGCGTCCTTGGGGGAGAAGGGGAGGGGGACGGATAGGGACAAGGCAGAGTTCGGAAGTATGGCCGCAGGGAAGGCCTGAGGCGCATGCCCTTGCGAGCAGAAGCAGTAGCAAAGGGGCGTGCAAAAGGGCGGGGGGGGGAGGCGGGGAAGGGGCGAGGGGGGTCAGGGACGCAGGGGGCATGTGGGAAAGGGAAAGCAGCTTATCAAAGCGAAGTGCTGGGAGGACGAGCTTTGCTGCGTATGCGCTATGCCTCCATGAGCGGCATCCGGCAGACCGGCACGACCGGCTGCTACACTCCCCCAGGCAAGCTCCGTCACAGCCGCCCTCAGAGCCGCCCTCACAGCTACCCACCCAGCCATCCAACCGACCCACCCACCCACAACCACGCACCTTGGCCACGATGTGCGTCAGAGCGCTGCCGTCCACCACGGCTGGCAGCCCCCGTCGCCGGGCCACGCACAGCAGCCCCGCCGCGGCGGCGCAGGCGGAGGGGTCGGAGCCCAGCCCCGGCCCCACCAGCAGCGCGCTGGCGCGGCCCAGCCAGGGCAGGATGCGGGTCACCGCTGCGTCGACCTCGGCCTGGGCGGGTACGAGGGGGAGGGAAAGAGAGCGGGGGGGGTCACAGGGTTGGCAGGCGTTCTCAGCAGAGGAGCCGGAGGCGTATGCCGGGCGCACTCGTCAAAGGCGGAGTTGCGAAGGACTCCCAGGGCGGGGGTGGGAGATGGCAGCAACGGGGAACGCGCACGTACGAATGAAGGCGCCGGGCGATTCTACAAGAAAGCGGGGCTGGAGGCCGGCTGCAGCGGGGCTCGCACGCCACGGGCACGTATCGCCCACCGCCGGCTTTTACGTTCCCAAATCAAATTTGGTTCCCATAACCCGCCTGCGAGGTCCGGCTGGGTTTTGCGCCGCATTGCGTAAGCCCCCCCAAACCCTAAAACCCTTAAACCCCCAATGCAATGTCACTCTCAGCTTCCGTGGCTGGGCGGGGGCAGGTTTTGTGAGCTGGTGTGTGTGGGGCTCGAAAGAAGCAGGGTTTGATAGGAGCGGGTTGGGGTGAGGGGAGAAAAGGAGACGACAGCCGCGCACCTGTACGGCGGGTTGCTCCTCGCCAGGCGGCCCCTCCGGCAGGTACGGCAGCACCATGAGCTCGGGGCTGTACGACTTTATGGGTACGGCGGCAGAGGGGGTGCAGATGACGTACGCCATGTCCGCTCCGACCTGAGGACGATGAGTGGATGGGTGGGCGGGTGGGGTCGGGTCGGGGATGGGCGCTGAAGGGTGTGTGTGGGGGGGCCATCGTGTCCCATGGGTCGGGGCCGCGGGACGCACCGACAGCAGCGTCCCGCGCGAGCAAGGCGGTGCGGCGGTGCGCACTCCATTATCACCTCAGTACCAAAGACATCAAAGAAAGGTCGCGGCGGGGCCAGGAGCACGGCAGCGAGGGGGTAAGGGGTGGGCGGGCGTGAGCGGCGGCCTGGGCAGCGACTGACAGCGCGCACACATGCGCTCGGGACGCGGCTCCACAGGACATAACTGGGCGGCGGGGGAAGGAAGGGGGGAAAGGGAAAGATGCGGACTGGATCATCGCGTCCGAGCGCCGCTCCGCGCCCGCCGCCGCTTCCTCGCTGCTGCCGCATGTGCAGTGGTCTCGGAGTGCGACCCATGGGTCACCACCACCGACCGACCGCAGCCGTGCCCACCCACACAGCCCGCCATACCCCATCCCAACCCATACCACCATCCCACCCAGCCTGACCCTCAGTGCCGACATGGCGGCGAAGAAGGGTGCCCCCGTGAACTCGGCGCAGCCGCCCACCACCGCCACCTTGCCGTGGGAGCCCTTGTAGTTGCCGCCGCCTGGCGGGAGGAGGTGCGGAAGGCAGGTTCAGGAGTCGATCAGAGGCGGCAGCGGCGGCGGCTTCCGCGGGGCGCCGGTCAGCGGACGACGGGGCGGGGTGGCCCGAGGGCGCGTCGCGGTGGTGGTGGTGGTGGTGGTGCGGGTCGCTGTCATGCTTGCCTGCGTCACGAGGGAGGCGTCGCGTGTCAGTCGCTCCGAGAAACCTATTACTCCGTATCCTGGGAAGGGCCCCGACCCCCGGAACGACGGTGACTATGCCCCGCGCTCTGCGTTCCGCCCCCCGCCCCACCTAGCTGCGGCACCATGCTGCGGAAGCGCGCCAGCGCGGCGGCCTCGGCGTCGCCCTCGCCGCCAGCCGCGGTCGCCATGCAGCGCACGTTGCTCGCTGGCACTACGATGGGCTGCGCGCACGGCGCTGCTGGCGCGGCTCCGCGCTGCGGAGGCGTGGAGGAGCAAGGGATGGGGTCGGGAATGTCACGGAGCAGGGGGCTAAAAGAGGAAGCGACGCTGCGTTGGCGGGCAGCTTTGGAGGCTGCCGTAGAGCTGAAGCGCACGCACCTTGCTCGCTCGGCAGACGCGCCTGGCGGATGCGCACGCCTCGGAGGCCCGGGCACCCCGAAACGACGTTGCGGCCCGGGCGATTGCTGACATATGAGGTCGGATGAGTGGGGTGGGCCCTGTACCCCCGCAACGCCAAACAAAGAAGCACGGTCACGTCCAACTCGGGATCCAAACGCAACGCACTACCGACCTGCGGTGCGCAGCAGTGGCCGTCAAGTCTGGTGCTGTCGTTATATGGTATCAGCTATATTAGTTGGACAGTGTTAGTGTTGCACACCTGTCGATCTCTGGCCCTACTCCTGCGGGAGCGACCTCCCAAGCCTGACGACGATGAACTTGCTATGAATGCAATTACTTACTGCATCGTGATCGGGCGACACAGCTAGACCAAACCTCTGTCTCGGACCGACCCTCTCCAATGACGGAGGCACGTAACAAGCCGCGTGGGGAGCTGGCGGAGCTCAGCGCTCAGCTGCAGAACTTGTGCACGGCGGGAAAGCGCACGGAGAAGGAGCTGCGGAATGCGAAGAAGGATGTCTTTAAGAAGGTCATCAACTACATGACGCTGGGCATGGACATGTCGGGGCTGTTCCCGATGATGACATCCTGCGCTAACTTGAGCTCGGAGGACCTGGTGCTCAAGAAGATGCTCTATCTCTACCTCACGCACTACGCCTCCCAGACGCCCGACCTCGCGCTGCTCACCATCAACCAGCTGCAAAAGGACTGCGCGGACCACGACCCCATGATCCGGGGTTTGGCGCTGCGGAGCCTGTGCTCCCTGCGCGTGGCCAACTTCCTGGAGTACGTGGTGGGTATTTCCACACACACACGCGCCTATCAATGCGGGGGGATTTGGGTGACGACTCGGTCTGAGGAGAGTCTGCCATACGCTTTCAGGATGGAGGGCGCAGCACCGGCCGAGGGGTGGTGGTGCGGCAGTTAGCAGGGCGCACGCGGTCGGCGGTCGGCCGGGGTTAGGTCGGGGAATGGTATGGAGACAGGGGCTGGAGGCTTCAGCTGGGTGCGTGGGCTCGGTCGTGTGTTAGCCCGGCGGCGCCGGCGCTACATTTACGTGCGAGCCGGTGGCCTTGGGGCCTGCCGTGCTGGGGCTCGGGGCGCCGCCGGCGTCGCTCCACGCCACCGTGGCTGCGTGAAGCGGGGCGCCGGCGTGAGGCGGGCAGCGGCCGGGAAGATGAGCAGGAGCAGGCAGCACCTTACCTTACTCGCTCCCGCTCTCGCGCCCTGGGGCCGTTGGGTCCACCGGGGCAGGGTAGTACGGCTGGGGGGGCCCGACGAAGATGCCTGCGCGCGCAGCGCCACAGCCCCCTCCCATCCGTGCCTGCTGGCTGGAGCGAAAGGCCGTGGAGGTTCCGCTCCTCGCCTGCTGCCATCCGGCGCCCCTCCCCCCT
>LSYV01000108.1:16807-46293 GCA_001584585.1 Gonium pectorale | reverse complement strand
GTGCCGTTTTCGTAAACGTTTCGAGGGGTGCTGCCAGTGGTGCAAACGAAAACCGAAGCATCACACACATAAGCACCTGATACTTCACCGCCCATCAGGATCACCACGAAACCGGTGTTAATGAATCACAACTGAGCACCTGGGCACACATCCAAGCAGGGGCCTTGTGAGATGTTGCCGCGGCCGTCCATGATTGGCGGCAGATGGGATCGGACCCGTACGTTTTGGGCTGTTTGCGGACCCTGGAATTCGTTTGGCTGACGACGATACGTGGCCTATCAGAACCTCAGTTTTCTCAAGTCCGGGTCAAGTTTGCCCTCTCATTTTTCGTAAATCATGTCCACAACAAGGGGTGTTTTTCGAAAAAACGTTTAAGATAACCAGGCTGCCGCGGCAGGACCGCAAGCAACGACATGAGGCGGCCAGCATCTTGCGAGCCCAGGGTGAGGCTGTCGTCCAACAGCACTGCCGACACCACCTGCAGCAAGCGCCGCAGGCGCACCATAGGCCGGGCCGTGAAGCTGCATTCTTGCAGAGTGTTGCTTTCGGATCAGGTTGACAACGCCGTAAGCCACTAAAGGCGGAAGACCTCTCGTGAAGGCTATCGTACTTTTGACCATATCCTTAGGTGCCTCCCTTAGGGCCGCGCGCCAGACACCCCACTTGCCCTGCGCCTGCCCCGCGCCTGCCCCGCGCTGCGTTCCGGCGCGGGGCACGCCGCATCCCACCTTCCCGACATGCCCTGTGCCGCCTCGCCTCGCCCTGCCGCCCTCACCTCATCGACCACTGCTTCCGCCGGGCCCCAGCCCATCATGACCAGTGCCCACAGGGAGCGCAGACGCTGCACCGGAGGCACCGCGGCGGGCTGGCCGCCCGCCGCCCGCTCGTCGGCTGCCGCTGCAGCTTGCGCTTGGAGCGGACGGCGTTTCTATGCAGGTTTCTCTTTTGTCCGCGGGCGGGGCCGCAAAGCCGCGGCTGCCAGCAACTCTAGCGTCTGCGAGAACCGTGCAGCAGACGAGAAAAGTATCGATGGCGGAGTCAATGACGCTCCTGTTGGGTTTGACTTTTGATACTCGAAATCAGCGAGCGTCGTCGCTGCGTGGCTGCAAGGGCTCCCCCGGCTCATATACCCCTTTGTCCCGCTGCCAGCCGCCCCACCCCACCTGCTGCCCCGGCATGTGGCGAACGCGCGCCAGCAGCTGCAGCAGCTCCGAAACCTCTGCCTGCTCCATGTACGGCAGCTGCGGCCGCACCGCGAGCAGCAGCAGCGAGTCTAGCAGCACGGCCCCAGGCTGGTAGATAGCCCGCACGGACGTACGATATCAGTACGGCAACGATCTGACTGTACGACAATAGATAGAAACGCCCAGTGCGCATTCTCCTCGGCGGCACTCGGGGTCTGTATGGTTCGCCACACAGGCGCGTGCGGCCGTCGGAGGCGGGCCGCCACATCGTCAGCCGCGCCGCCAGAAGCGCCGCTCGCTGGCCGACTTTGCTTTGCTGCGGTTGGCGGCGGCGGCGGCGATGCAGGACGACATGAGGGACTCTCCATGCACCGCCGCCTCTGCGTGTTTGTTGTGCACACGGAACACGTGGATGGCTTTGCGCTCCCGTGCGTGCGGCGTGCGGCAAGACAGTGTCGGGCCGGCGCTGTGTGAAGCGCATCGTTGAGCAAGTTACGACATGGCGGTTGGCCCACTCGTGAGGGGGCGACTCAGACGGAGGACTGGGTCAGGGCGGGCCAGCAATGGCGAAAGCCGGGATGCTCACCTGCAGAGCACAGGCCGCCAGCAGCTCCGGCATCACGACGCTTGAGTGGCCCGTATCGGCGAAGGCCTGCGCCAGCCAACCGGGATGAGGTGGATCCACGCCGCCGCGGGGGCCGCCGAGCGTTGGCGCTTCCAGCAATCTAGGGGCCCCGTGCCCTGTAGAACTCTCCGCAACAGAGAGGCTTTGGGGGCCACCCCAACGGTCATTCGCAGCCGAAGGCACTGCGGTGCTGCAGCAGGGCGGCCTTGCCCACGGCAAGGCGGGCGGCGCGAATGAGCGGATGAGCCCTCCCGATGCTGCTCGTACCTGCAGCAGTGCCACGCAGTCGGCCGGGCGCGAGACCGAGTGGATGTGTCGCGCCCGGATGCGCTTCGCCACGTGCCCGCCTATGGCGTCCAGCATCCGCGCTACGGAGCCTGACGAGATGGAGTGACATGGAACGAGCTGTTACGCATGGCTCGAGGGTCTGGTGGTCCCACACTGGCACACCCGTGTGCGTGCAAGGTTTGAAAGACATGGTTTATTTGACAGGAGGGGACTGGACGCCAGCAGCATCGAGCGCCTTGCGGGCGCGGACTTGACGGCGCTGAATGGAGGCTCGCAAGTGCAACGTACGGCTGGCAGGAGCCCACAAGTCACGGTAGGCAGCCGCTGGCAGATGCGCTTTGGGTGCAACGCGGTATGCTGGGGCTGGGGCCCTGAAGTCCGAGCCAGACAAGCAAACCCACCATCCGTCAACTGCAGCCGGGCGTACGTACGACTGCACGATTTGGATGAGGTCGGACGGCGAGAAGGCGGACTGCAGGCTGTAGCGGTTGGACAGCGAGCGGTAAATCTCGTGGGCCATGCCCTCCGCCAGCCGGGCGGTCTCGGGGGATCTGGGGGCCGAGGGTAGGGGTGGGACTCGAATTCCAAGTGCGTATTCCAACTTGCCTGGGGCGTGACACCGGTACGGGCGGGTAGTGGTGGCGCATGGCGTGCAAAGCTAAGCACTGTGATCGTGGGCGACAGTTACAGATGGGCAGCCCGCCGGCGCCGGGGACAAGTGACTTTACACACGACTACGGGACGCAAAAGCCCGAGAGCTTGTGATTGGACTAGGTATTGGATCCCAGGAGATGCCTCCTGCTACACTGTGAATAGGAGCCGGGAGCTGGGACCTCGGGGTCAGAGAATTGAAGGGGGTGGTGAGCAGACGTAACGTGCTCGAACAGACCCGTATAACGCGCAGCCTACCTGCAACCAATCACTGTCAGTGCCTAGGCCACGTCCGTCAGCTCCGCCGCCGCCACGGGCTCGCCTGACCCATGGGTCACAGCCGGCAGGGCAACTTGGTTGCTGGGCGGAGGCTGGGAAAAGTGCCACAGCTTCCACTCACCACTGCACCACTGCCGTACAGGTCTCACCGTACAAGGGCCCTTGGTGCATTAGCGGAGACGGCTATGGAGCTTGAGAAGGCCTTCGATTTGCAGCAGGATGGAGGGGGGTAGTCGCCTGCAGGCCATGCGCTCAGTCGTCGCAGGGTGCGTGACCGCTGAGTTTGGTGGTTGGGCTTGGGGTTCGGGGATGTGACGGGGTGATCGCCTGCAGGCCTCGCGATCAGTCGCAAGGTGCCCGCTGATGAGTTTGGTGGTTGGGCTTGATTGGAGTTCGGGCGGCGGGGCGTGTGGTTGGGTTTTGGTGGTGGGTGTTGCGGTGTGGTGGGTTCTGGGTGTTTTGAGGTGCGGCTCCCCTGTAGGGGCAGGTGCCGTTTGCCTCTCTGTTTCAGCGGGTCGCAGGGGGGGGGGTAGGGGTTCGGGATGCTGGCTTTTGCTAGGGGAGGGGCGTGTCTGTGCTCCGCGGGTCCTTTTAGTCTGCTTCTCTCCTGTTCTGGTGTTCGTCTTCTCCGTTTCCCCTCTTTTTGCCGTGCGTCTCGCCTTCCTGTTCTGTGGTCTTTAGGTGCAGGGCTCCTTCTGTTCTTGTGTGAGCCGTCGGTATTTGGTCATGGCTATGCTGCAGTGGAGCGCTGTAGTTAGGGCTGGGTTTCGGTGGTTTTCAGCACGGGAGGCTGCCTGTCCCTCCGGTTATCTGCGCCCTTTCTCGCCTCGCTCTCCACCTGTACTGTAACCTTTCCACACAAAAAGGGGAAGGTCTGCAAGCACAAGTAAAGTAAAAAAAGAACCAACTACTGTCAGACCCGCCCATCCAGCACAAATTGTGTTTAGTATGATTGCATAAACGCATACGAGCGTTTGGGGGCTTGTCTGAAGCTTGGGCCAGCTTAGCTAGAGAGCCTAGGGCGGACCAAAACACAGTGCGTGCGGGTCGGTCGGTAGGTCGGTCTGGGTCACGGTGCCGGATGACCGTGTCCGCAGCATAATTATTAAAGAAAAATATGTACATAAGTATAGGTACATGTGTGCGTGCTCACGGGCCTTGAAATGGAGCGGGCGGTGAAAGACAGCAGCCTGCATTTCGCGAGGCGCTGCGGTCTCATTGAGGGCGCCACACGCAAATACTTATCCTATCCAATATCTGAACCCACAAACGTAACGTGATATTCCCGCTTTATTGGGGCTAAAGTCTGCCTTCCAGCGGAGCGGCAGCAGTTTGCGACAGTTGACGGCAATGTGGCGTGAGAAAGAGCCTTACCGGTACATGACAGTTTCTGAGGAGTGAACAGCTTTGCAAGGAAGGCGTCTTTCGCCCCACCACATACACCTACCCACGCACGTCGACACGCGACCGGGGCAGCTCCTGTAGGGTGCACGTATTGAAGGAAGGGCGCGAAATTAACCGGCTGGCACACGAACCCTGCTGACGTTGTACCCCGACCCGCGCCCGCCGGCGCGCAGCGCGCGGGCGGCGTACTTCAGTTTTGCGAGAGAAACCGAGAAGGACCGACGAGACAATAGCAGAACAGCAGCTTTCTATGTCTGTGTATGGGTATCTATTGCGAGAAAGTTCAGGTTATTGCGTTATCTGCAATGTGCACACACGTCCGTCTCGCAGCAGATCTCGCCCTGCTGCCGCTGCGAAGCCTCCGCTACCATTCTCTTGGCTTTAACGTGCAGTCTTAGCTGGTTTGCATCCTTTTCCTCAAGTATACAATGTTATCGAGCAAAATGGCGGGCGTCTATACCATGCATTCGATCGCTTGCGCTACCAATAATGCCTTCGCAGCAGCGCACCCGTATCAGGTAATGCCACATACAGGCGCATAGTATGTCTCCTGTCCCGCGCCAAGCATCACGTGATAGTAACCAAAAGTACAGTAAGGGCGCTTTGCCGTAACATTATTGTCGCCCCTGTGGACGACATATAAAGCATCCAAATGCTACCATCCACACAAGCTTGCATGATCTTACCGCAGCAAGCTGTGCAGATAGCGAGGCTGCTGTGCAGCCGTGCGAGGTAGCCAGGAACAAGGAAGCACTCTCACTCGCCTCGTTCGCTCGTTCGTTATCCCGCCCTCCGCGTGCTCGACAAGGCCTCCTGGTGCTGGCGTCTACTACTACTGCCTGTCAGGTGCGCCAGGCAGGGGGACAGCGTACGTCCGGCCTGCTGCCTCACTCCATCGACGGCGGGGGCGGGAGGTTCGGCGAGCGAGTTTGCTTGATTGCTCACTTGCGTGGCATTGGGGGCGCTAGTTTGGTCGTGCCTATATATTACATGTTAAGATCTGCTGGCGTGTTGCATTCGGCCATGTTATATTAATAATAATAATAATATGTATGCCCGGCTTAACACGGGCGTGTATTAAGGAGGTGGTCCGTCGGGGCAGCCGAGGCAGCCCATGGGTACCACCACCACGATTTGGCCATGTATGAGGGCAGGGTCGCGCTTCGCATCGATCCCTATGTGTGACAGTAGACTTAACCCCCCGTTTCGTTCCGGACAGACCTCTTTGTACCCCAACGCACTGTGCGTCGTTTGCGCGCGCCCTACCCCGCTTCGGCCAACAAATTGATTGAGAGCGAGCGTTCAAGTAAGGGCTGGTTATGTCCTGCAGTGCCCGCCCTCTATCTTGATAATACTTGAACTCTATCAGACACGCACGATGCATTGTATTCAACGCACTTTTCCGCAGATAAAGAGTTACGGCAACCATGTCGGGCTACCCGGGAGCGGGAGGCCAAGGCAGTGGGGATGGCGGCCACCCTGCTGCTGCTGGCGACTGCAAGGTGCCGAAGAGCCCTTCCATGGTGGCAGGTGAGGATGCGCATCGCGAGCAAGGCACCGAATCCAATTGCCCCGCCCTGCTTACACGCACACCCACCACGCACGTACATGCCTACCTGTTTCCATCACCTGGCGTGGCACGCATGTTAAAAAAAAGAGAAACCTGCACAGAAAGAGGGAGCCCGCCTCTATCTACGGCCAAGGCGCGGCGTTTCCAATAGGGCGGGCGGGTACAGAGCAAGGCATGTGACGGTCCTGCCCCCCAAAAGACCGGCCAACCAGCTTACCCGGTATGTCAAACTTCACCTGGTGAACCGTTACTTGTCCGTCCAGGTTGAGCTGCGGTGTTCGCTGTTGTTGTCGCGGTCACAGGCTAGGTCCGTCCGACGGCGCTCAGCGCACGCATGATCACATGCGGTTCTGTGATAACGACGCCACGCACGGCCGTACCGTGTGCCGCAAGCAAGGGGACAAGCTAGTGGCTGGCTGGGCTGCTGGCCTCAGCAGCGAGCAGCACAGCATACAGAGGCCCGGACGGACGAGTAGTTCGCCTCGCTCCGCCGTACGGGGCATCCGCAGTAATGGGTCCATGCCCGAGCGATTAGGCTTTCCATTCCGTCCCAATTTTGCGGCTGATCCCCGTCTTTGATTGGAAATGAAGCTGGTCACTTTAATTTTACCATGTAGTAACCTTATCTTCCGCCCATCCACATCCCGACCCATCAAATAATCAAGTAGGATTGGAAGCCGGAAGCAGGAAGACGATCAGCACCAAGGACGCTCTCAAAGCAGGTGCGGAAAGTTGCTTGTTAGGGCGATGACGAAAAAACGAGCTTAAGGGATTTCTCAGCTTCTCAATCCAGCAATCATTCTTCCTTTGGTTCGGTGCCCTGTCATTGTTTGCTTGCTTGCTTGCAGCTGTGACAACCCGCCGCCAAGAATTCGACAACTTCCTGAAAGGTTAGCGCTGCGTTAAAGCGAACAGATGTATGTGGTCCTTGCTTGTTACTGAGGACGACGACGAACCTACGAGGAATGATAGATTGATGTTGGTTGTCGTGCCTGTCTGTCTGGCGATCGACCCACGGGTCTGCCCTAAATGCCGGTCCCCCAAATAGCATACCACGTCCATGCATATCCGAATACCGGTACTGAATCTAGTATGTACGTGCGTACTCACGGCGGGTATGTATGGTTATTTCGCCTATGTTATCTGTATTGCTACCGCTTGCCAACTTGATGTATGAGCCCGTGCACCCTTGCCTGCGTGCGTGCTTGCAGAGCTCGACGCCAACAAGGATGGAAACATTGACATTGACGAGGTGTGCGTGTCAGCAGTGTACGTATATATATGTGCCATAGTTTTCCCAGCCGAGCCAAGGAGTAGTTCACCGGCTGCTGCTGATGAGTCGTCCTATCGACTCCTGCGCCGCTGTACGTATGTAGGCAGGGCTAGCTGTCACCTCTCTACCTGCTGTCAGGTGTCAACGCCTGCTTGCCTATATATCTATCTACTCCGCACGTGTGACCACCCAACCTATTCATTTGCGACCTGCAGCTTTTGGCGCACATGGAGGGTATAGCCGCTCAGCGCCGGCAGCGCAAGTGGATGTGGTTCGCCATCGTCGCGCTCGCCTTCTGCGCCCTGTCCACCATTGCCGCAACCGTCGGCCTCACGTACGCAGTGCTCAAGGCGGTGCAGGACACCGAGGTTAGTCGATACATATATATGCGAGTGACGCCCTTTCTCGCCTCTTATTATCCTGTAAGCTTTCCACAGAAGAAGAACTAACGACACTCCGTTCGGGATTGACTGTATATTGCTTGGCAGTTAGCCGTCGCCCATGTGCATCGTTTCCCCGTGCATGTCTTGTTATCTAGAACTTCCTGCAGAGAGTACGTGTAACAATATATTAATGGAGCCAGAAGTAACGTACAGTATTGGATCCATAGGATGGGGTGTATGCACAGCTAGCTCATCCATCTATCCATCCATCCGTTCAAACTGGTTGCAATCCACCATACCCCAGCCAGGCAGGCGGCGGGGGGAGTACGGCAGCCCCGCTTATTTGCACTTGCACACACACATCTGGGGGGTTACGATATAAAACGGCACCAGTATGCTTTATTTGCACGCTGGCTCCCTTCCTTCTTTGATTGCTCTCTGTCCATACCATCTTAGTGGAAACCACGCGCACCTTCCTCAGGTTGTTGGTGGTATCATGTACGTCAAGGACTCAACCACTGAGATCGTCCGAACAGGCAGCGCAGAGTTCACCGTTGTGGATGGGCTTCTCGTAAGCCGCGAGACCTTGCTCGACACTGCTGCCAACGCCAACACCACCGCTTCTGGCCGCCGCTCTCTGGCTGGGGCCGACTCCAAGGTCCCGCCCAAGGCCGTGCTGCGCACCGCCAGGTAAGTAGGCCTATGGGACGCCCTGCTAGCCCTGCCTCCGCATCCTGCCTGCACCTGCTGTGTGGTTGCATTGACGACCTCGTACTGATACGTCTGTCTGGGGCCCTGCTTCTATCATCTCGCCTTTATGGTGAGTCTGGTTAGCCGGCCCCGCCAAGAAAGTTACATTCCTCTACCCTGCCTTCTGCCCTCAGCTTCAAGGGTACCCCGCAGCGCTTCACCAGCAACGTCAGCATCGAGGTCCTCATGGAGCTCGACTACCTGCTTGTGCGTGCGGCCACGGCCATCCATCGGTTGCTTGCTTTGGGGGAGGGGATGTTCAATCTATGGATGGCCAGTCCCAGCTTCCTCAAGCTACTGGATGAGCTCGTTCCTCGCTCGGCGGCTGCTGGCTGCTGGCCCTGCCTGGATCTGGCAATTGTTCGTTGCAGCTATTGCAGCCTCGTTTGCTTTGCTTGCTTTGTGGGGAAGTCTGTTCCTGTCAAAGGGGTCCGCTCGGTCCTTCACGCTCGTTTCTGGGGCGCCACGCCACCTTCCATATACTTATTACTTGTCTAACGTGTCGCTGGTGGTCCCCGCCGGCCGCATGTGTACGCAGATCAAGGGCTCCGGCAGTGTGGAGCTGGCCCTCAAGGTGGATGGCGTGGCCCGTGTACCCATGGCGGGCAGCATGCTGGGCACCGTGGTGCGCATCGTCACGTCCGCGGGTGTGTGGTTGGGTGGGCGGTTGGGTGGTAAGGTGGGCGGTTGGGCGCTTCGCTGGTTGGACAGGCGGTTGGGTGGTTGTGGAGCCGGTTGATTGGATGGCTGGGTGGGCGGTTGGGTGGGCGACTGGGTGGTTGGGTGGCTAGGCAGTTGGGTGGTTGGGTGGTTGGGTGGGACCCGCACAACCATGAACCACCCACCTGGTGGGCGCTTGGGTGGTTGGGTAGGTAGGTTGGGTGGTGGTTGGGTTAATTGGGTTAGTTTGGTGGTTGGCTGGTTAAGTGGGCGGTTGGGTGGTTAGGTGGGCGTTTGGGTGGTTAGGTGGGCGGTTGGACGGTTGGATGGTTGGGTGGACGGTTGGACGGTTGGATGGTTGGGTGGGCGGTTGGCCGCCGGTTGGATGGGTGGGTGGTTGGGTGGTTAGGTGGGGTCCACCCAACTAACTACGAACCACCCACCTACCCAGTGGGCGGTTGGGTGGTTGGGTGGGCGGTTGGGTGGTTGGGTTGGCGGTTGGGAAGTTGGGGTGGCGGTTCGGTGGCGGTTGGGTGGTTGGGTGGGCGGGTGCGTGGGGGCTGTCCGTGGGCGCGCGGCGGGTGGGGCTACCTGTCAAATCCGTCGATTGTAATCCATCCGTGCCTCGATGACGACCCATTTCGTGCGTGCATGGCGGTCTATTGCCAAATAATAAAGGCACGTGTGCTCCGACACCACCGCCTTGCTTGATTGGCTTTGCTTTCTCACTATTCTCACTTTTCGCGCGTTGCCCTCCCTCTCCTTGTTTGCTTGGGCAGGCACCATCACATTGGACAACACGGTCGTGTCCTTCTCGAGCTCAATCGCCGACATCTTTGAGGAGGCGGGATTCAGCGTTTCCAGGAACCGCCGCATGCTGCTCGGTGCGTACGTGTGTACTTGTATGTGTACCCTGTACTTGTGTACTTGTGTACATGGGAGACTCTGTGTAGGCAGTGTTAACGTTACAAGGGTTTGGCGCCACGTCTTTGCGGCTTCTACGTCTTCACTATCTTCACAGTCTCCAAGTTTGCGAAGACAGTGCGCCATACAATACACACGATTGATGCCCCCTTCCTTGCGCGCATGGGGTACGGACATGTAAATGGGCATTAGCGTCTCCGTACACGATGCATCAGATCGATAGACAGAAACAAAGCCGAGCCGTACGCGGTTTTTTTTGTTTAACGCCTGCTGCATACAGCCGTTTCCCAACCATGTACGGATGCCGTACTACTGCCGTACTATGTCACGCAGGCATCTACGATGTGGTGGGTTTTTTCAACTGGATCGAGGTAAGACTACGTTGTATATCTGAAGGGCGTATCGTAGTCTTCGAGGTATATATTCGAGCTTTCTCTTGCCTGATGCTGGCGGCCATCGCTACTGCAGCGTGCTGTGTGCAGTCCAAATACATAATTCATCTTGCTTGCAGCGTTGCCTTGCGTCGTCGTACGTGTTCGCATGCAGCAGCGTGTGCGTGCGTTCATCTACCTGCATCGTGCACGCACGCACAATGCTCTTCGATGTATTCGATGTGGATGATGTAGATGATGATTTGCGGAACCAACTGGCGCCATCACAATGTATAGCCGCTGGCATCTGCGTGCCTACCTGGCTGGATTCCCCAACACCTTCATTCCGCGCAGAACCTGGAGGTTTTCAACCTCCCCGCCGACCAGAACAAGCCCAAGCTCCCGAGCGGCGGCTACCTGATGAAACTGAAGGCAAGCAAGGCACAGTCCGCCGTACGCATGCTTCTTTGTTCTACTACAAGTATATTCAAGCTCTACATGTGCACCTACTTCCGGGCCAAGCTTCTTGGCAAGAAACCTGCTGCCTGGATGGGTCCCAGCAGCGAGCAGTGCAGTGTAGCAGCTACGTACGGGGCGCGCCACGCACGCACGCTTACGCATGCTATGGAACCCACCTAGCTACCGGTTGTGTCAATGCCCCAGCAGCTACCTAGCCCGACAGCAGCCACACGATCGATCGAGTGGCAAGCAGGCGACTCAGATTATCAGCGCGCTAGATAGCCTTACATGCCCTGCCTCCGCCACCCAATCAACAGATCTACGAGCCGTGCATTACGCCGGACAACGTCACCCACGACCGCTGCCAGTTCCAGCTGCCCGCACTGGAGGGCGACGACGGCTCGGTCCAGCTGCCCGAGGGCGACGACGTCCTCCCCACCGCCGAGGGCACTCGCCGCCGCCGTGAGCTGCGGACCGTGCGTGTGCGCCACAGGTGTGTGCTTGCGTGGCTGGGGCTTATCACCCGGTTGGCGCCCCGGATGCGACACGGGTTATCGGCACTTATCATCAGGCAGGGTCCTGATATATCCCATATCAGGACCCCGATAAGTGATGTATGCCCGATAAGTACGGCACGCACATGACCCTGTTAAATACGGCACATGGCCCTGATAAGGTACGGCACGTGTTTGATGGTAGTTACATATTCAGAAGGTGTACGTAGTGTGCGTTAGGTTCGCTCGACCATGCACGGCCGTACGGTGGGGAGTCCGTCGCGTGGATGACGACCTTGGTACGTATGTACCTTCATTCCTCGCTCCCTCATGTCATCCGCTAGACCCCTGTACATGTAATCAGGTGGTAGGTAGGTGCTGAATTGATTGTAGTAGTACCTGAAGCGCCCTGCCATACGTTCCGTGCTAGCTGATTGTCCATCCCAACTATATACTCCGTATGCCTGATTTGGGACGGGACTGGGAAATGCGGTGACGGGTACGCCCGTCCCCTTAACACACGCCAGGGCAAGCCCGGCGTTACCACATGCCTGATAGATGACCTCTGATGCCCACCTACCATACATCCTTCGCTGGCTTACTTACTTGCTGCCTCCCCGTGTATGCTGTGCTCCATCCGGCGCCCGCTGCCCCTCAGCCCCACCACGCCCCTCGTGCGCCGCTCGCTGCAAGGTCAGTTGATTGGTTGTTTCTGCGTACGTGCATGCACAAGGCCATGGCGGCACCGTGCGGCATTATTCATACGTGCGTGACGACGACGCGGTCGCTTGTCGCATGCAGTCCCGGTGCAAGCGAGGTGCATTCATGCATGCCTACCTACAGGCATACATGATGATCATTGACGTCTATATATCTAGCTAGCAAGGAAGGTGTTGTAGTAGTCAGGGTGCCTGTATGTGTGTGCATGCCCCTTACGTGCGTACACACGCACGCAATGCCACCCGCGCCCTGCTGCACTGGGGGCCTGCCGTCTATCTACTTCACTGCTGGGTGTTGATCATTGTGCTGTTGGCAACGTAATCGTACATGCAGATGGGTTCAACGGCATTGTGGACCTGGCGGGCATTGAGGAGGTTGACGGCGTCCGCTACATGACCCAGTGAGTAGCTAGTACAGTACGGATGGATGGGGCTTGGATGGATAGATAGGCCACCCAGTTTATCTCCCTTTAAGGGCTGCATGCTGACCTTAGATAATTCCAGGATAACCATAGGGTATTCCGGCAGAATCCGGCTTTTGGATGGGAATTCCCTCCCATCGATCCCTCAGGCATCGGTTTAGGTTTCGTTTGCTTCGAGCGTGGTGCCGAATCTCCCACATGCCAGAAATCTCGCCGCGTACAACGGCGGTGTCCCCGCAACGTCGTCCAGCCAGCTGGGTTTGGCCTGGGTAGCCTGGGTTGGTGAGTGCTTGCTGATGAATTGTTACTGTCGTTCCTTTACCACTACTCTTTACCCTACTAACCCTACATACCTTCTTCCTTACTTCCGCACACGCGCGCGCACCTCCGTCCCTCACTCTGACTAACGCCGTACGTGATATGCCGTACATTAATGCAGCAACGAGACGGCCACCTACTGGAACAGCATGCTGCGCACCGTGTACGAGTTTGCGCTCATGCCCGACTACCGCCGTATAGAGCTCATGACCACGAACAACAAGATCGTCTCCACATGGCAGGAGGAGGTGAGGCCGATCCAATCCAAGCAACCGCCAAACTGAGGCCTTGCAGCCGTGGCCCTGCCTGCGTGCAATGCTAGCTGGTCCGTCCATTTCATTGTCGTAATTGTCGTTGCGCCCAACTACGTCAAATGAGCCGTCCTACCTGATGGCGATAGGTGTGTCGTACGTTTCACTGCAGCCGTCGTTTTGGATGTAATTTAACCCCGTGCCATAAATGAGCCTCCACGCACGGCCCTTGCCGTACTCTCTCGTGCCTTCAATAATGCGTACAGAACCTGCCGTACGGCGTCGGTGCGGTCATCAATCCGAGCTGGTGCACGGAGGCCATCATGCCCGACAGCGTTGTGACACGGGCCCAGATGCGTGATGACACGCTGGCGTCCTTTGAGTTCATTGGTTACGATTACAAGTACGACAGGTGAGCTGGTGCGACGACTGTGCATGTGCAACTTGTTTTGCTACTTGTACGGACTTGGTTGCCGTCCTCAGTTGCGCATGTGTTGTACGTTTCGAAAGATCGCACAGCAGCCAGCGTACGTATACGTAGTATGCGTTTGGTTGTTTGCATTCCGTTTTCATCACAAGAATGGAAAGACCCATGAACCATTGAGCAGCACTGTTAGTTGTTGTTTTAGTGGGCGCTGAGTTATGCTCATTCTGCTGGTTGCTTCACTTGCTGCCGGGCTCGCTCGCTCATTTCGATGCGTGTGCGGTTGCACTTCACTGCTGCCGCCGGCGGCTGTATGTCGCCCGCCTCCCATACATTCCCATACCATGCACATACCTATCTAGATACCAGTCATGTGTCCTGTATGCCCTGGCCTATCGACATGCCTTGCCTGTCCTGTGCCAACCAATGCATCCGTCGTCCAGGTCCGCCCGCCATTTCCGGCTGGCTATCAAGCAGATCGGAGCCGAGTCCATTGAAGAGCTTCCGAACGTCCTCACTGTGGTGAGTTCTTACTTACTCAACGGGCGGGGCTACATACCGCCGTACCCGCCCAAACCGAAGGGAGCGAGAGTAGTAGTGCCGCGAGCGCATGTACGTATATATGTACATGATGACAAAGCATGTATGCTACTTATTAACACATACACACGCGCGCGGAATCGAGCCATTCGATAGATGCATCTTCATCGGTACGGTACGTAGATAGGCCCCGTGCACGTAGGTGTTGCCGTCAGCACGTCATGGGAATGGTCATTCCTGAGCCGCCCACGCTTCCATTGTAGCGTATATATGGGTCCATCCCTCATTGCACCCGCCCATCTACCTCATTACACTGCTGCGATGCAGGATTACTGGGACACCCTCACCGACAACAACCCGGTCGCCTTTGAGGTGGACGACCCGCTAACAGGTGGTGATTGGGGTTCAGGCAGAAGGGACGGACGCGGTGCCTGCATGCACGGTGTGGTTCAAAGTTCCGTGCGTGCCATCTATCGTCCTTGATCATGTATATATCATGTCATTTTGATTGCCGCTTTGCTTGATTGGCTTGGTTTTACGCTGTGGTCTGAGTGGACGCCACTTGTAGGATTGAGAGTGTTTGCCACCTGATGGGTTATTGGGGTAGTTAGGGCTACACTACTACGGGGCTACCTTCATACTCACCCACCGCCGTACCGTTGAGCTCGCAACCGGCTGCTATGGTCCTTGTGGCTGCTCGTTGCAGTTTTAAGCATATACTTTCTACTGGGCGATTCAAGCCTGACCTTAATAATCTATCGATTCGTTACTCGCTTGTTTGCTTGCGTACATACGAGGCCATCTATCCTCCCATGCACGCCATGCATGAAGGCCATCTATCGCCATGTCAACCGCGCCCGCTGTATGTGCGTATCTCACGCACTCCGTGCGCACGCCCACAGGCCATCTGATGATCCAGGTCCTCGACTTCAAGGTCCTGACCGATGGCGTTCCCGATACCGCTCCGGAGCTGTTTACGGCGCCGCAAATCGACACCTGCAGCCTCAACCCGAGCATTCCTCGCCTGTCATCGCCGTTCTCGATATCATCGTACGACACCATTCCGTACACCGCGGATGACGAGCAGGGTGAGTGGCGCACATACATTTCACACGATGATGTGTGGACGACCTTGCACGGAAGGTTGATGCCAGGTACATAGAGGTACGCTCTTTGTTGGTGATACTGTCATGTTCTATTGCACCCTGCTTACTTGCGGCGACTGGCGGGTTGCTTGTGATGCATGCCTGATAATCCAGGCGGCTGGCGCTAGTGTCGTCTGTGTATGTGACATAGCTACATTATTGCCACATCATTACCTTGCTAATATTGCGTACTGTGCTATGATGCAAGCACCGCGCATTCAACGCACATATCTGACATAATACTGCCTCATGCGCGCTCGCTCGCTCGGACGGATGCTCCGCCGGTCGCCTCGCAGACTTCATCAACGGCGATTCTTTTGACGAGGGCGACCCCGCTGCCTCCAATCGCCGCCGCGCCATCCTGGAGGCGTCCGCCACGCGCGCGGCGGTCTGGGCCACGCTGGACCACATCAACGGCACCGGCGAGTGGCCCGAGTGGGCACTGGAGCACTATGGAGGAGTGCGACCCACGCAGTCGCTCATCACCCACGGACGGGTATGTACGTATGAGCTGTCGTGCGTGGCCATACATGCAAGTGCGATGTGTGATATCAAGTGTGGCAGCTTGAGCTTCAGGGCGGTGCTCGCTTCGCTCTGCTGCACCTACCGCACACGTACGTACACCGCCGCCCGGGGCATGCGCCCTCCGTCCTCCCATTATTCCTGGGCATTGCGTGCATGCATACACGTCCATATCATAGAGCGATACCATACCATAAATATGCTTGTATATATATGCTACGGAGAGCGAATCGTCTTGATGATGGTGTCCCGAGCGAGGCATGCGTGTTCCGAGTGCCATTCCAGATGCGTCGTCCCTGGTTGCAGTCCTTCCCTTGCTTGCGTCGTACGTACGTCAGTGCGCGGACGGAGAGATGGTTTGAGTGGGCTGGATGGTTGCGCGCGTGCACATGCGTGAAAAAAAGAAACCTGCACAGAAAGTACGACGTTATGTACCTTCTTTTGCAGGCCCTTCAAGCGAGGGACTGCTCCTTCAGAACCTCCACCGTCAAGATGGACACCAAGCCGTGCGCCGGCGTCTTCTCGATTATCTCGTAAGTAGCCAGGATATATATGGGCGGTGAAATGGAAGTAAGTGCTGGCACCGCGCGTCCCCTGCTGCTGCCTGTTCGCTCGACTGCTGCCGTCAAGCCGCCTATATATCTAGCCATGCACCTACCACCACGCACGATGCAATGGAGAAAACTGCCGAATGCCCAACCGTTATTGCATCGCCAAACGGTACCCCGCACCAGGAGACAGTACCTCGCGGTTGAGGCTGAGTGCAGCGGACCCGGTAAGCGTAGTCGTCGTCGCTGTGTAACCAGCCCCCCCTTTTCGACATCCGTTGCTGCAAATCTGGCCAACCCGGCGCGCGCACCCTCGCTCGTATCACGGCTTGCTCGCTCGAAGGTATCATGATGCCCCATGAATGAAGACGCTCAACATGATACGTAGAATCAACATCCATGATTTATCTGCTCCTGTCATAGCTAGCCAGCTTGCTTATCCTACCTGCTCGCTCGTGGCTGCGCCGATTATTTATTACCTGTGCCGCCCAATCTACCTACCTGCACGCGCGCGGCCCCCCCCTGCCTCCAGTTGCTGGGACTCCATTGCAGACGGCTGGTTCCATCGGCATCGTGAGTGTGGCCTCAGCAAACCGCCATCGGCTGCCCATCCATCTCCGGCATCTCTCCATGCCCCCGCCCAAATAAATGCCATACCTGCTGCATACATCTGGCCATGCATGGCACGCTACGCCGGCCCGCAGCCGTACCGGCAGGCATCCCGCTCGCCCATGTGACACATACACGTACGCATGTATGGATGGACATCATCATGCTGTATGTCGTAGATGCTGGACGGACGTGATGACACGCACAACCGCGAGCGAGCGCGTGTGCATCATGTATACACTACAGTCAGTGTGCATAACGGTCTATCTAGCGTAGATCTTGCTTGGTTTAAGAGGTTACGTTGCAAACGCTCCCTTATTACTAACTAATACGTGTCCTCCACATACATGAATTATTCTGCAGAACGTCTGCGAGGGGAAGGTTTATGGCTGCATCGCGGTCAGCTTGGGTAAGTGAAGCATGAAACCTGCCGTACGTACGTACGTCAATGAATGAATATTCACGCGTGGCGCACTAGCTGTAATGATTGTGTGCCGTGCGTGTCTGGCGGGGACTGTAGCGCCCAGCAGCCAGCTGTGTGGATGCGATGCCTCATCGGCCTGAGTGCTTGAAATGATGGACGGAAGTGTGAACACACCCCCTAAGGCCGTTGCACATAGAGTTTCGTTTTTACGTTCTCCTTTGGACGACTCCATTACTGCGATGCCAAATAAAATCGAAGGACGGCTGAGATCCTGTATGTCCTGTTATTATGCATGTAGGCCTCAAGGGCTATGTCAACAGAGTAAAGGTCGCAAAGGTATGTGATACGACGCCAGCTTTGCTGTCTTCCTTGAGATAGAGGGAATTGGAGCCCGCGTAATTCCCACCCACCTGTCGAAGGGCCTGGGGCATTCATGCGGTATCGTATGTATCCCGGGTCATTTAACGAACTAGTTAGGGGCCCGCGTATCTATTCTCCTCTATCCCAAAGTAGGAAAAGGGCATTAAAAACCGGGCCGATTTAAACCGCTTAATTTAGCTAGCAAGGAGTATGTACGACGCACATCGATCTGCCTTCGCCGCCTCGGGCTCCCCGACATTAACCGGTGTATGTATGCGATTGACCGAGTGCTGCCCTGCGTGCGTGCCGCGTGCGCTCGTGCAGACCTTGGTGGAGGATCTAGGTATAGAAGACATCGAATTCGCCAAGGTGCGTGATCATGAGGGTCGGTCAGGGCGTGCGTGGGCCTGCACTAACTATCTAGTTGCAGTAGTTTATTTGTTGCAGTCCAGGCGGCAGCAGGACAGATGGAAGAGCTGCACGTACATACGCATGTATGGATGGCGGCCAGCCAAGCACTGGAATACTGCATGCTAGAGGCATAGATAGACAGATTGGTGCAGGTTGCATGCATGGGCACGTACAAACAGCGTCGCTGGATGGGATTGGCGCGCGCGGACGCACGGAGAGCCACGTTTATGGGCAGGTACCTAGCCGCAGATACCGCAGATACATACTGCCGGCGGCCCGGAAGTGATAGGATTGACCTTGCTTCGCACGCACCGCGGTGTGCTCTCATCACTGCTGCACATACATCTATCTCAATGCAGCCGCCGTTCATTATGTTCGCCCACGTATGTACACATGCACGCCCTGCTGCGTTGCAGGTCTGTGCTGGCTATGACTATGAGAACAACGAGGGCTTCGCCACCGCGACCATCTCCCTGTGAGTCCGACCGGCGGGCAATCAACTCCGCCAACAGTAGTATATATAGTAGTACGTAGTCTAGCAGACTAGCTACATACCGCGTATCAGGCGGTGCTACGGGCGGCGGGTGCACTTACTCTGCGTTGTTGGTTGCTTTGGCAGCAGGCCACACGTTTTTTTTGTTGTATATACGTGCTAGCTGCTGTGTGCAATTAACACGAGCGGGCGCACGAGGTACACTTGCGATGCCGTACGTAAGCGCGCTGCATATACTACTGGCAGATGCAGTACTCGCTCGGTGCGTGTGATGTGCCCACATACGTGCATATCCCACCCGTCTCCGTCCCATCCATCCGCTGATCGATGAGGACGGTCGTGCAGGTGGCTGTTGGTCTTCAAGTTCGAACTCGGCGCTACAATGAGGTGGGTGCTTAATGGATAGGTCGATCTATCTGGGGTGCACCGATCTATCGAGATTGACATGCATGGATGTGTCACCAGCAGTGTCGCACGCACGTGTACTGCTGGCGTGTCCCCGGCCACATACAAGGCCGCGCAAGAATGTCAGCACCGATATCTCATCTTGTGCTCATCTTGTGCATAGATAAACAAACTTGAATGCCTCTCGCCCGTGCTCCGTCGTCCCTGGCTCACTTGCAGGTGGTCTGTATGGTACGTACGATGCTTGCGCGCTGCGTGCTCTTGGTGGAAAGTACGGCGTATTTCAGTGTCCGTACAGCACTTTACCGTAGCCCACCACTACAACATTCATCAATCGATGTGATCGATATGAGTACTCGTGTGTGGACATGTATGCCATCCAGTAGTGGTCATGCAGCTATCTGTCTTGCCTCGCTCCATGCTTTCTTGCCGCTGTCCCTCACTCGTACCCTGCCTGCTGCCCACGCATCCCGCCCTATGTGTACATGGCTGCGCAACTCGCAGCTGCATGTGGATCGAGGAGGCAAGTACATATATGTCTGCGACTACTGCGACCGCTCATTCGGCATACATCGCGACGTATATATGTAGACTGTACTTTGTCGTGGCCTCTCGGTGTGCGTGCATACATACATGAGAAGGTGCCGTGCCTTCACGGTTGCACCCGCCCGCCCCTCTCGCTTGGGGGTCGATCGCGCCTGTGACTTTGCTGATTTATCTTCCGGCTTCGACATCTCACTATATGTGTACACCGCCATAAGTATGCGCTACATACATTCCTTCCCTCGCTCGCTCGCTCATGATCATCCATCCATCGCAGGTCAAGGTGAGCCGGTGGCTGGCAGCAAACGCTGCGTGCGGCGAACGAACACGCGCCCATATCATACATGTCACGAAGTCCGGCGGAGCCTCGCCTCGCGTAGATGCATGGGCAGCAGCAGCAGTGTGACAAGCCGCCGCCGTTGGACTGACTGGTGAAATATCACAGTTTTGCGTGCGTGTGTGCATGTGTTTATTTGCTTGGATTGAGGAGTTGTCGCACTCGGTCGAGCGCTCACGGTCAATGCCGCTGCATGCATGGCTCCTCGCAACCTAGCTAGCTGCTGCTCTGTGTCATCTATATCCCCGCTCATATGCACCCACCCGCCGGTACGTGTGTCTTGCTCCCTGCCTGTTGGACGGCTCGCTCCCGCAGGTTGAGGGCTTTGTCGGTACGTCAGTTCGCCATGCGAGCCCCGTATGACGTAGTCAGGCTGCGTCTGATTACATTGCCCTTGCTTGGGAATGTTCTGGATTTCTGCTTCTGTCCCTCCCGCTTTGTGTGTGCATGCCGCCGCCGCATGATGCGGCTGACACGGGAAACGTAACGTCTTTGCGTGTGGAGCTTACCGCATACATGCCTCCGCCCGTTCGTACAACCCGCACATGCAGGCTTCGGATTTGGTCCATTTAGCTACTGGGCCCACCTTGGCGCGTGAGCACTTTTCGGGCCCAAGCAAGCGAATAGTCCATAGCGTCTTGCCCCGGATGGCTGGATGGGGCGGATCGTGCCCATAGATAGCCTAGTGTAGATAGATGCGCCGGCCATGCAAAGTGAGCGTACTGTAGGAGTGAGCGCGCGGCGGCGGCTATCTACATAGATAGACGGGATCATGCGCAGCCTCATTTATCTTAAGGGTGCTGCTGCTGGTGCGTCAACATCATCAGAGCCCATCTATCTGACTGTACTTGCCCTAACAATTGCAATTCAATTGAACATGCATGTGGCCGTTGCGTAATATGCGCATATATAATGCACCCAGCTATCTTGTCGTGCGGGGCTATCTTGTGCTTACATGTATATACGCTGCCCCCTTGCAGGTTCAAGTTCGTGGAAGGTGATGCTTGCTAGCTGTGTGTGTGGGTGGGGGGGGGGGTAGTGGTTCGTGCTGCGCCGCCGCATGTATGTATGCAATTAGCATTAGCTCATGAGCTGGCATGCGTATGCACACATGTCGTCTTTGCGCTGTGCCAATCAACTGTCGGGGACAGACTATCTTACCTTGCTACTGGCTGCTGTGCATCTATCTGTGTGGGGCGCGTACATATTGAGTCCATTCGCTGCTAGCTCCTGACCTGTCCTATCTGCTCAAAATTAATGCGCGAGCAAACCCGTATCCACCCAATCTACCTTCGGCCAACGCCTCCATCCGTCATGCGTCCGCATCTTGTGTTTGCCCGGACGATTGATGAACGCGCGATTGGATGGCAGACTGGTACTTCAAGGTCAGTGCATGAGAATGGTTGCACGGCAAGCTCATATGGATGGTGCGCAAGGAATTAGCTAGATAGGCAGTTGCTATCCGCTCTTGAGCACCTGACGCAAGCGCGTGAGCGAGCGAGCACAAGTTCACGCCAGCGTCTATTTGCGTCTAATACTTTGACACCGGATGGGTAGATAGGTAGAGTCCCGACCCTGCCTTCCCATCTACTTTGTCGGTTGCAGGGCAGCCGCCAACTGAGAGACAGGGCGCGCAATCCAACTAGTGAGTAGTGCAACTGCGCCATTTATTGTTGGACTGGGATGGCAGCTGCTGACTGGGCTGAGCACGCAGCTACCGTACGTATTCGCCATTGGTAAGCGCACGAGCAAGCACGCCAACCGTCTGCCTTGCTTTGCCCCCTTGCAGTTACCAACCTGATCGGTCAATACACTGTCCACAACGGGTGAGCCGTACTTGTCACAGCTAGCTGGAGCCAAGCCCAGGGTACTAGATTCATTCGGACGCTTGCTTGATTGCTTGCTTGATTGCTTGCTTGATTGCTTGCTTGATTGCTTGCTTGATTGCTCGCCCATCATTCGGATAGATGGAGCAGAAGGCTTGTGCTAGCTTCATGCTGCACGCGGCTCCGTAGATCAGTGGGCAGCGATATGGATGTGGTTATTGCACGCTTGCATCATCCACAGCCCCTTCCTAGTGGTGTCGTGATTGGTGCGTCGTCTTGCCTCCCTTGCTAGCTAGCATAACACTCGTGTGTGTGTGCGTGCCTGCCGGTACTACCCATGTTCTATAATTACCAGCCCTGCCTAGCTATTTACACCGATGCCGCCGCCTTCAAACGCATTCCCACATTGATATCCAGATTCTGGGGTGACTGGCTCGACTGGAAGTACTGCACCTCGATCGGTGAGTCTCTACCTGCACGGTGTGCGGGGTTGCCGTACATGCTTGTTAGATGGCTAGGCTGGCCACGCCATATGACCGCCGATACTGACCTATCTACCATCTATCTGTCGCCGTACATATATCTGACTCGGCATAATGATCCATTGCTGTATACATGCTGTATGCGTATGCGGGCGAACGAAGATAGCCACGGAGACAGCAGACATAGTGCCGCCACGGACAGTAACCAGAATTGAAGTAACCGAGCGATTTTCATCCATCCATCCGTTGCCTAGCAAGAACGCACGTGCCTGATTATCCGGACGCGTGCTACGCTACCTTGCTTCGTGCACTTCCTATATATGTACACGCGCCCGTGCTCGCAGCGAACATAAACCAGGTCGGCTCCGCCATCCGTGCTGCCAAGGTCGTTGGCTTCCGGCTGCGCACTGAGGCCAACCAGGGTGGGGGCGACGACACAGCCCTCAATGTGAGTCCTTCCTTCCCGTCCTTTCATGTTGTCCTGGCATCTACCATGGCCAACAGTTGGTAGATGCATGTAGATAGGTCAGATCGATAGGGCAGGCCAGAAGGTACAGCAACGACCTACAGCTCGGTAGATAGGGTGCTTGCTTGTAAACTACGATATGATACGGCACACAAACATTACTGCATGTATGCTGCATGCAACGCTAGCTCCTGCTGGCTCCATGCACACTGCAGCTGACACGACATGGTCCTGGTGATGAGCCAGCATAGCCAGCACCTCTGGATGTATGGGCGCAAGGGCCAGGCTGTGTGCACGTGCACTCGCTTGCTTGCTTGCGCATCACTCCCCCCTTCGCAGATTATTTATACATGTATACAATGCATATATATATACAATGTATGCATCCCACCTGCTGTGTGTGTATGCAACTGTCTTAACCCGCTAGTGTTTCTCCCTGGGCCCCTTGGCTCGCGAGTTTCTCACTGCTGTATGATGGGCATGCATTACATGTATGTATACTGACCCCGCCCACGCTCGCTCGCACGCCTACATGTGCCTCCTCGCAGGGTATCGAGTAAGTTATTGTTACCCGTTCCCACAAGCAACGTAACACGCTCGATGGGAGATGGCTCAATCGGTGGCAAGGCATTGTGACAGTGCGCGTTGCTTGTAGCGGTACATATATACCACACACTTAAGCACGCACGCAGCAGCTGACATGGTTTCGGCGCACTGAGGTCGCTGCTGCTGCTGCTGGCTAATAATGATGGCATCATCTTCACCATGCTGCGCTGCCCCTACATCTAGATCGACGCCGTGTGCGGCGTATCGTTCTTGGATCTACCACCAGGACCTATCATATCTGACCCCAGCCATGCATGATCTTGCCGCTGTGCGTGCTTCAACGGATTTGATGCATGCACTGCCCCATCCAAGGCCTGGTGCGCATGTATACATGCACGCCGGCGCCGGTACGTACAGGGTGTACTGTCCCTAGCGTACCTTTTGTCATCAGCTGACAGCTTCATTCCATACTGTATGCACTTCCTCCATCTTCCGTACGTGCTAACAACAGCCTATCTATCTACACGCACATGCATGCACAGGGTCATTTGCGATACGGGAGCTCAGAAGAGGATCACCACCGGCTTCTGGGGCGACTGGCATGGTTGGGCCCGGTGCGCCGGTAGCCACTACGCCATTGCCGCTCAGATGCGCGTCGAGAGGGAGCAACACGGCGGTGACGACACCGCTGGCAACAGCGTCAACCTCCTGTGCAGCAACAATGTCGCCATTGGCTCGCACGGTGGGTGGGCCGCTGGACTTTGATGCCCGCCTGCTGCTGTGCACTCCCAACTAGCTAGCTAGGCTACACAAAGCATGGATAGATGCTCTTCATAGAGGCTCACACGCACCCCTGTCATCAGCGATCAATGCTTACTGCTGGTGACTCTATCTCTCTTCTGACTCACCTGGCGGGGCCGCGGACCCAGATGGTGCCATATATACGCACGCTGTATTTCACCGGATGCATGTCATCATCCTAGCCAACCCAATTGCGCTTGACTTTTTATGTTTCCATCCGCTTCCCCGAACAAAACGTAATAATGATAACATATAACAACCCTACCTACATACTTCTGTGATGTCTGTGCCGGATGGAACCCTACCACGCCTGCTGCCGGCCTTCACTACTGGATTGACGGCGCTACGCAGGCGGCTTCTGGGGAGAGTGAGTGCCTGCTTTGGGCAGCGGACGTATGCTAACACTCCATCCGTGCAAGCCCCGCACACGCGTGCGTGCAATCAACGTGCATGTCCTTCTATCTGCAAATTCTGTCGAGCGAGTGATGTCAAAATGCTCACTCACGCATCTATCCCTGTGCGATTGCCCACGCATGTGCGCGCTGCTGTGCATGTATGGCTGGATGGATCTATCTATACATCTATCTGCAGTTGGACTGGTTTCATCTACTGCCCGGCCGGAACCTACATGTGCGGCATGCGAGCCCGTGTGGAGGGACAGCAGGTGCGCGCGGGGGCTGGGGGGATAGATGGATGGGCACGGACGACACCATAGCATGGTTGACAGCTCTCTCACGCCCTGATATATATTCTATTTGTAGGTTCGCACGCAGTGCCACAAACTGCCAGAGGGCAGGCGGGCTGTGGTGGGCTATCTAGGTCATACGCCCACTCGTGCCATGTCTACGTCCTGGGCCCTACCTGATGATGTAAACTGCTAACCTACCTGCTGCTCGCTGTGCCCGCTCGCCACTGACAATAATGGACTCACAGGCTGGCGGCGACGACACTGCCCTCAACGGCGTCGGGTACGTCGATCCGCTATACGTAGTGTATGTGGCAGCAGGTGCAGATTGCATGTATGTAACACTTTGTACTGTTGCAGCCGCGATGACGTTCACAGCGTCAAGTAAGATAGGATAGACAGCGATATATGGATGCAGAGTTGTAGCTAGGCACAGCATTCCTTTGTGTAGCTAGCTAGCGCACGCATTACTTGCTGCTAGCGCATCACCTACGATGTGCGTCCGTTCGCTGCATCTATCCGCACACAGGATCGCCTGCTGCAGCTTCTGATGGGTACACATCCGCGCCGTGTTTCAAGCGCCCAACGTGCGGCAGGTGCGCGTGATGAAGGCTGGGGATCAGCAAACTTGCTTGCCCAAAATATATCTTCTTGGAGGGGGCATTAGGCAGGAACGTGCGTGATTCTTATCTCTACCCGTGCGCACGCCAGAAGGGCCTGGTATAGCTGTTCATGGGGCATGTGCATGTATGTCTCCGTTATTACGCTGTGTGTGGTACAAGATTGAATGAGTCATCACAGGTTGGAGGTAGGGCTGCCGCCGCCGGTTGCGTATGCCTAGTAGCTAGCTTGCTAGCCTGAGTCCATCCGCGCGCATGTATGACGCTTCCCGGCCGCCACTGCAGCGCAGATCGATCGTCATCATCATCTGATCGAGGCAAATCTAAATGAAGCAATGAACAGGGGCCCATGTACGGCCCATGGTTGCCAACTACCTACCAGCGGTCATGATATGTGTCTTTTGACCGGCAGCGGGCGGGCTTGCTCTATCTACCGCCGCCACCGGCGGCGGCGGGCGTGCGTGTTTCCAAGAGAACGTGCATACATGTATGCGAATGCCTGCATGCATGACTGGCACCCACTACGTGTCCAACACATACACACAGCAGCCTCGCTACCCGCCCTACGCGCACATGCCGAGCAACGTATGGTCCCGTACGGAGGCATTCACAGATGTCGTTGATTGTGTGGTTGCAATCTGCTGTTTTGTCGGCAGTCTGTGCACGATCGTGTTTTCGCTGGTGTAGCTCTTTTCAACCAGATGATATTGGATGCTTTCTTTTGTTGGCCAGCGACCAGAAGGTGGGCGAGGCCGTGATGTGACCGCTGCATGCGTTGCATGCGTGCCTACGTATGTAGGCAGAGTTGGAAGACATCCCAGATTTCTGGGCGATTTAACTGCTGATGACCTGCGTGTTTCCTGCCTGCTAGCCCTGCTCCTATGTATCCCGCTGTTGGCGATGAGGCCTGGTGGAGAAGGCGATCCCCGCCAGGTAGACAATGTGGTTTGTTTATTGAATGCGACTGCGTCCCGCGCGCCTTGAGTGCCCGCGTCCAGCAACTAACATACATGCAATTAAGTCGCCTCCCTCATTATTCCCGTCTTGGATTCATGCGTCATGTCATTTCACGGCTGCGGCGTCATGCCACAGTACATGCAGTCCGTCAAGAACTGGACGGGTGCTTGTATGGCTTGCTCCCGCCCTCCGATTATCATAGCATACATGTCCACATGAGCTCGTTCCACATGCGTGCGATTGCCGTCTTGATTAATCTATCTGGGCCTAATCCGTTGGCGCCGTCGGCGTGGCGTGTTGCCAACGTGTGTTTGCTTGGGATGGACGCACGCGTACGTGCAGCGGTTTCATCGACTCGGAACGAAGTCAGTTATTGAGAATCCCGCCGGCAGCTGCGTGGCCGGCATTTGCATGCGCCCCCCCCCCTGCGTGCCTGTTTGTATGTGCTGTTGCTGATCCAGTAGCGCTGGATCAGTACAACATCGGTAATTGTTGTTAGTCCGTTGCCAACCGAGTGCTACCGTGAGACCGAAGAGCCTCTTTGAGAAGGTGGATCGATGCATAGCTGGTATGTACCAGATGGTTGCTCATACCGCACAATCCAACCGTGCAACCGTGCAACCGTCACTCGAGTTCAATTTGGGTGCTTCGCCAGAGTTATTGCTTGTGCGCATGCGTATGTGGAGGACGGCGTCCCAGAGCGATCGAGTGAGGGGATGCGTACGTTCATTCTGCGCGCCTGCTGTGCCGAAATAATGGGCAATGCGCTCACCGATTGGTTGGTCGCTCGACTGCATCCATCCATTTGGCGTGTGGTACCTTCTTTGTAGCTAAAATGAACTGTCATACTTGCAAGACCAAATCACAATGCACTTCACGAGACGTCCCGGCAGTGTGACAATACCCGCGCGGGAGGCGCGAGTGGCACAATCTTTCCGCGACTGTATCGTCATCAGGTCAGCCTAGCTACATACTCGATCGCTCCGCGTTCTTTGCCCAGGATTGCTGCCGCTGCCGAGTCCACAGCGCGAATCGATCGTCGGCCGGACGATATGCGTAGCGATCCGTCAATTGTCGACAGTAGATTATCATGGGCGTTGCCTTGCAACTAGGTTTCTGTATCGAGATGAAAGCAATAGCGGAAGTAGTTGTTTCTCTTGTCGCGCTGTCGGCGCGACTGCCCGTGACCCGTGGGTCATCAATGACGGTTACGGCTGACTAGTTTAGTCGCTGAAGCCGTCGATGAAACGGTTGTTATTAGATAGAGCAGAATAACGCCCTAAGGCCTCGCAGGCCCTCGTGAAAGGTTGCTTGGTAATGACGCACAGCCTAGCCTAGACGGCGGCCGTAGCCGCTGTGACAGTGCGTGACCGTTTACTGAAGCGGAGACGAATGGGAAACTCTGCTTTGGGTGCCGAAGTCAGCGGGTGAGTACAGTCGCTGAGCCGTTGCCGTCGCTGAGTACTTCAGCCTCGGGAACGGGAATAGGGATCTTCAGGATGCTCTGGCTTCTGGTTTTCTTACTCAGAAGGAGAACGATTAGCCTAGAATACGCGCCGAAGGCGGCTGCGGTGTCAGGCTGGGCACATATGCTGCTGGCGGCCGTAAGTAGTGCGGGACTGATTCAGACTCGCAGGCGCACGGGCTTGGCCAGTGATAGGTTGCAAGTGCGGAGTCCACAGGGCTCTCATCAGGCCTGGTCCGGAATCTCAACGGGCGAGCGCAGAGCTTACTCGGTTCCCGGATTACTAGCTAGGAACTAGCTAGCCAAAACTCAACCGGTCCGGTCGTTATATACTAATAATTTATTGCCGTACAACGTCGAACCGATCTTCAACGGAGCTGCAGGAAATTGTACACGTCAGCAGTCCACGTCAGCCCACGTCAGCAAATGGGCAGAAGCTGGCGGGACCTGCAAATGAAGTAACTTCAGCAATGCCTGGCTGTCCCCCCCCTCTTCTTTTCCCTTCTGCTGTCTGTAGGAACCCCTGCCGTACCTGTCGTACTGTACTACGTGACATGACACGGCTGATCCGGCTTGGCGCCTCACAAAAAAGTGGGGGAAAGCAACACAAAGGTCTAACTAACTGGCTTGCACTGTGACGCGTACCAACTTAAGCTCCAGGGGTAGAATCACTACCAACTACGTATTACAGGCTGATGACCAGGGTCCGGTGAACCAGGGCGGTAGACCCGAGATACGCTGCTGATGACAACAGGTTAGCTGCACCAAACTCAGAACGACCCGAGATGACCACGAGGCGAGCGACCACGACCTGTGCGCGGGCTCTGGAACCTCACAATAGATAGCTGACAGCGATACCGGATGGGCAGACCACTCGACGGTATGACGCGACTCTACAGCGTATCGAAGCTACTCTGGCAATACCAAGATGGTCGAGCAGCCAGCACTCTGACAGATGACACGCCACCAAACACATCAGTGACTCAAGAGGGATTTCCTGTAACGTTAGTACATTAGGAATAGCCAGGCCACGTACAGACGCAGCGCAATGCATGAGCGCCAATCAAATCGCAACTAACCTGCGGCCTGTGTGCTGGGGAGTGTTACTCCCGCCCCGGCAGGCGAGGGGCAAACCACCTTCTGTGGGCCCGGCGCCCCGCATCCTGGCACCCTTCGAAACGTGCACATGCGAGCAGTGCGGCTTCTGACCTTCACCAGCAGGGGAGACGTGGCGGGCACGTAGGAGGCAGGGCAGCATGCGGGTGTGAGCGAGCCAGGCTCATGGGCGGCGGCAGTGTGCTCTTGGCACCGACGTTTGCCAGTGGGACAAAGCCTGCCGAGCTGGCGCAGCTCGAGGCTGGTGCCGAGCATGCGTGGCTGTACGAGGGTGCCGGCGCTAGCACGTGCTCCTCAACCGTGGGTGCAGACTCCAGCACAACGGCTTCAGTGCCGCTCATCAGGGTGCATGCCACGTGCTCAGGGCGAGCGGCCTCAGCCTGGTTATCTTCCATTTTGGGGATTCGTCAGGCCGCACGTTTCCCCTTCCTCCGGAGGCCACGAAATTCGTTTGGCTGGGGACGATTTCGCCCCCACGGGACCGTGCCGTTTTCGTAAACGTTTCGAGGGGTGCTGCCAGTGGTGCAAAACGAAAACCGAATCATCACACACGTAAGCACCTGATACTTCACCGCCCATCAGGATCACCACGAAACCGATGTTAATGAATCGGAACTGAGCACCTGGGCACACATCCAAGTAGGGGGCCTTGTGAGATGTTGCCGCGGCCGTCCATGATTGGCGGCAGATGGGATCGGACCCGTACGTTTTGGGCTGTTTGCGGAACCTGGAATTC
>LSYV01000107.1:147376-169824 GCA_001584585.1 Gonium pectorale | reverse complement strand
CCGTACAACGAGAAGGTCGACGTGTACGGCTTTGGCGTCGTACTGTACGAGATATGGTCGCGCTCGGTGCTGGCGGTGTCCCACATCGGCACCCGGCGGCCCGACCTGCCGCGCATTGTGCATCGCTGCGAGGACTGGCCGGACGTGGTGGTGGGCGGCTACCGGCCCGCGCGCGTTGAGGCGATACCCGAACCCGTGTGGGCGCTGATTAATGAGTGCTGGGACGCCGACCCGCTGCGGCGGCCGCCCATGGCGGCGGTGGTGGAGCGGCTGCGGGCCATGGCCAGCGACCCCGCGCTGGCGGAGGCGGTGGTGGGACTGTCGAGCGGCAAGGGCGGCCGAAAGCTGCCGGTCGCGGGGGCCGGCGGCGGCGGCAAGCTGGCGAGTGGCAGCGGCGAGCTGGCGGCGGCGCCGGCCCCCGTGTGCGGCTGCACGATATGCTGAGGGAGCCGCCGCCCGGCAGCGGCGGCGAGCTGCGGAGCGGATGGCTGCCGTTTCCGCCCCCGGCCTCGACTTGGGCCGCCTTGGGGACACTGCGACTAAATTGCGCGCAGCTGCTTTGGCCTGCGGTCCAAAGCCGATTTCCGCTTTTGGTAATGGTTGGCCGAGTCTTTGAAGATGCTCTCCTTCTTTCTTTCTGTTGGTTGCGGAACTTTCCATTGTGCAAACAACTGGGCTGGTAGGCCCATTGAGCTTCAAGCTTCATCTGCGATTAGCTGCATGGGCCTCTACACCAGGCCAGGGCAAAGGCATTCGCTGCGTGCATCCCATCCCATCCCATCCCATTTCACGGGTTTGCATGAGAATGCATCCATGGCCATGCAATCTAGGTACCCCAATCCACGCAAGTCCATTAGCAATGCGGCGACTAAGGTCGTCATCCTTGGAAGAATGGACGACCCGGCACAATTGAATTTGCGGAGGCTGGAGGGTAGGGCGCTTGAGGCGGACATGGAATGGGACGCTGGCGCTTTGGGGTACGAATGCCCCCCTTTCCCTTTCTCCTCTTGCGTCCACGCTGTGTGTCAAGCTTTGAGAATTCAGAATCGGGAATTGGTGAACTGGTGGCTGCGAAGCAGGATTGCTGCCGTCAGGCGCGTGTCTGTCTGTGTCCGTGTGGGTATGTGGCCGCGCGTGTGTGTGCGTGTGTGTACAGGCTTTTGTTGTGTCGCTGCAAGCAAAGCATGGTACCGGGACAGGACGGCGGTTGACTTTGAAGGCGCCCCTCGCGGCCTCACGCGGGCCTCGTGGCGCGCGGGAGGCCCGGGGGGAGCGCCTTGAGAGGGTTCGGGGTGGCGGTCACATGCGTGCTCTGCGGACCACCACTTGATGTTAATGAGGGCTGATCCGGGGAGGCGCGCGCGCGTGGATGATACATGCCCTTCGTCGCTTTTTGTCTAGCAAAGCACCGGGTTTTCGTTGCACTGGCTTGGCTCGGGTGCTCCGGGATCGGGGTTTCGACGGAGCAGCCCAGCGGAAGCGCCTCGCTCGCTTCTCGGAGTTTGGCGACGTGGATCGCGGTCGCGGGCTGTGGCTGCTGCATTCGAGCACATCCGCGCAGCCGCACTTTAGCAGCGCCGCAGTCGTGTCGTTGGCTGAGGTTGGGATTGCGCGGGCGCGGGGGCCAAGTGGTCACGACATCCGGGTTGGACGGGACAGCCCAGTGGGGAACGTCCCTGGCTTGCCAGAGTTTGGGTCCCGCAGACGGGGCGCAAAGGACTCGACGCATTGGGGTGCATTGTTACAGTGGCCCCGTAGCGGAGGCCGGCACAGGCCGCTGCTGCTGCAAGGCTGAGTTTACGGTGCGCTCGCCGGACGCGGGCGGGCTGCGGCTGGCGGGCTGCGGTTTTTTATGGGTGCTGCCATCGGCGCTGCGCTCTCGCACGTCGCGCCGTCTTCATTGGCAGATGTCGGTCGCACGGTGTGCAGCGGATTCCACGGTGGAAGGCGGCGGAGTCTCTTTGGGTCGTCCCGCACAAGCTCGTGAGTCCCGAGAGGCTTTCTAGTCTGGAGAGAGGTGCAGGGGGTGGCGCTCGTTGCGACTCGGGAGTGCGTGTGCGAGGGGCCTTCCCTCCTAATTTCAGCCAATTTTGTCGAAAGGAACTTCAGTTGGGCGGCCGCATGGCTGGAAAACCCTGGTCGTGCCTTGTTCCGGCGTGCCTTGTACGGCGTGCCTTGTACGGCGCTCTCTCGCCGGGGTACCGAGTTTCGTGATCTTGGTCGTGTCTGACGTGTTGTGGTCACCTGTTCGTCCATCACCGCTCATCCGTCCGTGGCTTGGCATGCTTCGCATGCCTGCGATTGAAGTAATCAATTCATACATACATGTTGGTTTGTTGATGTGTCGCTGTTTGTGAGTCGGCGCAGTCGGAGTTCGGTTTTTGTGTCTCTCGTCGTGTTTGTAGTAGCAAGAAGGGCGAGCACCCTGCTGTACGGCATGCAGGCTAGATGGCGCTTGAGAGCGGCGGCGCCCGTACGGCGCTGTACGGCAGGGGAGGGCGTGAGCCGGTCTTGGCTATGGCTGCGGCCGTGGTGGGTGCGGGTGCGGGCGTATGTGTTGAAGCTGCTGGGCAGCATGGGGCGTGGGGTTGGGTCGGAGCGGAGCGTTGGGGGACGAGCGCGGGATGCAATGGCGGGCTGTAGTGGCCGCAAGCGGGTGCGTCCGCATGCCGGGTGTGTGGCCGGGTGTGTGGTAGGGTGTGGAAAAAAGGGAAACCTGCACAGAAAGAGGCGGCGACACGGTCCCTCGGCAGCGGTGATCGTGTGCTCCCCGGAGGAGGTAGGGAGGGAGGAGCTCGGGTGCGTTCCGAAGCGGCTGCGCATGGATTCGTCGAGGCGTGACGGACTCAGTGTGCCGGCGCCGGCCGACTAATAGCAGTAATTCACTTGTCGTACGTAAGGGATAGATATAGTACTAGCAGTAAGAGGTAACGCTACTACGCCGCATGCTGATACCATCCTCGCCGTGGATCTCTTATCTTGCTCCTGCTCGTTGTTTGGCGGATGAGCTCTTAGCTGGGCCTAAGGGTTGGCGTTGGATTTCCAGGGTACCCGACGGCCGCATTGGGGGGGGGCTGCGTGCGCAGCAACATTGCCCGCCGTTCCCCGCGCACACTGCGTGCCACTGGCCCCGTCTCCCCCCTTGTAACGGAGGGGGTTGTTAGAGCTCCCTGCGCGGTCAAACGCGCTGCTTTTCCCTGCGCCGTCAAACGCGCTGCTTTTCCCTGCGCCTTCAGCTGCAAGTGTACGGGTACTGATCGGAGCTATGCTCGCTGTGGAGGGGTTGAGGGCCAAACGCATAGTACGCTGAACCCAACATAACCCTTCTACGACAAGTTGCACTGCTGTAGGGTGGCCAAACATGCGTACGGTAAATCGGTAATTCAATCGCCAGGGCATGCGGCATGGCAGAATGGTAGGGGCCAAGCAGCGACTCCTGGCACCGGACACGCCTTATGCTACGTAGTACGGTTTACATACGCTGTACACGAAACACCGGCGACGCATCACACGCGCCGCTCAGCACTCCAGCCTTCCCATGTAACTTGGTATCTACCCCCTTCCAGCCCAACGGCTTCCCCTCTTTCTACTAACGGCCGCCACAAGTATCCTCCTCCTCCTCGTCATCGCCTTCCCTGCCAGCGGCCCACGTCTGCTGCAGGAGAAAGACCTCACGCCTGGCAGGACCCGGCGCAGCCGCAGCGCCTCTCCTCCCCATCGCTCCTATCGTACGTCAGATTGGTGCACAGCTCGAAAACGTACACAAAATCGTACACCCGGGTGAACGGGTCGCTGCAAAAGGGAACGGAAATAGGTGCCCTCGACGGAACGCAACAAAGCGACAGCCTGGTGCTCTCAACCCCTCCAACCCAACGCATGAACATGTACAAGTGCACGTGCACAATAGCTTACGAACGAAACGGGTCGCTCAAGGTGTCAACAATTCCCTGCGAGCTTAAGACCCTCCGCGAACATGCCGCACGTTGGTTCGGCGCGTTGCTGCATCAGGGCGCCAGGAGCAGGTGGTGGATGGGGCACAAGGGTTCAGTGCAGTGGCTTGTTCCTCACCACATACACACTAAGCCACTGACTCATGGCAGGAGATACACGGCCAACTTGCCGCCGGGAGCTCAGTCCTATACTGTACAGCCCGACCGGCCCGCCACACACCCTCTCAGAAGAGCCGGCCCAGAACCCTCAAACAAACAGCCACCTGCCCTCACCTGGCCTCACCGAAGCATCAGCGCCCCATCCCCTGCTGGAGCGATGCGGGCGCATCTCGTACCGCACGCACTCAACGCGCAATGAATGAACGAATGGCCACCCATGCGCACCGTTTGGGCGCAACCGCACCGCACGCGAATTATATCAACCGCATACGTTCCACTCACCGTGCCAACCAATTGCGCCGCTGTGTACGGTAGGTCGACGCCATCATCACACTTTCGCCGTACACATGCCGAATAAACCACATACGCCCCGTCACACCTCCCCGCTGCGGAGGCTCGGGGCCATAGGATTGTGTGAAGTCCCCGCCCTCGCGACTGCCCATGGCGCGCTCAGCTGTCGTTGTTCTCGCCGCCGGTGCGGCTGTGGTAGGCGTACTCAATCGACAGCAGGGCCGTGATGAGCATAGCGCGGTCGATGCCCGTCGCGTTGCTCGGGAAGGGCAGCACTGAGGGTGCAGCGGATGGCACGGGCAGTGGGTGGCGGGCTCAGATGGTGGACTAAGAGGATGGATGGATGGATGGGGAGGACGGAGTGGGACACTGGGTGATTCCGGTTGGGGGTCAGGAGCCGGGGGGAAGACGGGCGCGTTGGTCACGCCGGCGCACTACGCACAGGTGGAAGGGCCGCACCGCGGAGGCAGGCCGAGAAAAGAGTGAGTGTGGGCAGACAGGGGCAGAGAGGCTTTACAGCGCATGGCCCGAATGGGGTTAAACGGGGACTGCAATGACGGTGCGTCGGGGAGGCCAGTAATGCAGAGCGCGTTGCACGGACAGGGCAGGGCGGCGATGGCGGGACAGGGCGGCGCGGGGCGAGGCGTGCGCGGACCGAGGGACGCAGCACATTAAAACCCCACGCCAGCTGGGGTGGGCGGCAAGGAAAGGCAGGAGGTGTGGGAAGGGGGTGCTTGCCATCAGCCGCATCACCGCACCCAACCACGGCGCCCGCACCGGGCAGCAGAGAGAGCCAGCGTCCAAAGCGGACAGCAGTTCACGGCCAGGCCAGGCCAGCACCTCACCGTAGTTGTTGAAGTCGAAGGTGCAGCGGCAGCAGTCCTCGCAGCCCCCGCTGCCGTACGTCTGCTGGATGACCGACGCCAGCTTGCCGTCGGGCTCGACAATGTCGATGAAGAAGTTCTGCTTGCAGCACCTGCGACGACAGCCACGGGCCCGGGCGCGCGTATGAGTTTATCAGACACGCAAGACGACGTGCTCGAAAACGAGGGTAGCAAACAGGTAGTGTGTGCGGTCCGGGTGTGAGAATGCGAGACAGCGTGCTCAAGGCATTCATGCTCAACCAAGCAAGCACCGGACGTGTACTACGTATGCGATGCGTAGTGCAGAACACATGTCTTAGATGTAGTGAGCAATGGCATCCTAGCCGACAGCCTGTGAACCCTCTATCGAGCGTGTGCGTGTTACGTCGTGCGAATATGCGTGCGCGCTTGTGGACATGCTGCAAGCAAACAGACTAGGCAAACAGACTAGGCGAGGAAGGCGAGCGAGGCGAGGCAAACAGTCGAACAGCCGAGCAGTCTAGCGTTCTAGCCGGCAGCCCAACAACCCATTGCGCATAGTACCCGCTACACGACCCGGCGCCCGCTGGCCTGGGGGACCCCGAGTGACTTAACGCTGCAATGGCGGCTGGGCTGGCTGAGCTGGGCTGGGCTGGGCTGCTCTCCAGACAGCAGAACCGGTAGTGCGGGAGTCGCGTTCGCGCGCCCGCTCGCTCGCTCTATGTTCGAGCGTGTGTGTGTAAATGTGCCGCGACGCATCCAACCAGGGCGCCATCCCTGCTGTCATTGACAGCACACGGCACACGCACGCACACCGGTCGCTCCAGGGATGGTAGAGACGCGTGCAAACGGTCACACGAGCCCGCGGGCTGACAGCCGTGTGGGGTGGCGGGTACTCACGTGCCACCGCAGCAGTTGTTGACGCGGCCGCAGCAACATCCGTAGTTTCGAAGAGAATACTTGTGTACCAGGCTCTCGCGGGACGGGCCCACCAGCACCTGTCGGCCGGGTTGGTCAGGAATCAGGGTGTATGTGCATGTATAGAACCGTACATGTGCGACTTTGGGTAATGGGGTGCGTGTTGTGTCGGGAATGAAAAGATGCTCATCCGGCATGAAGCGATAGCAGCGGTACGCGTCCTTGGTTATGAAGGCGCCGGTCAGCAAACCCGGCGTGTGAAGCCACGACATGGCGCGCGACCCGGGGGCCGAGGAGGGCCACACAGCGCTTCCGTGGGCGAAGCCGCGCGCGAGATATGGAGCAACCAGGCATTGACCCCCGACCCCAGTCCAGAGCCCGGGCACCGACCCGACGCACCCGCCCTTGGGGAGGCAAGCAGCAGGCAATGGGCTGCCAATCTGCCCCCCCCCCCACCCCCTACGTCAGCCATGCCCTCGAACCCGAACCGGGCGCACGCCCGTGCAACACAGACCCTGGGCGACAACGACACCGGGGTCCTACAACGACACCATCATTTTCGCGCTTACGCTCGTCGTATGCGTTTTCCTTTTCAACACCCTGGGCGAGCGCGTGGCCACTGGTGCCACTGGGGCCAAACGGCCGCTCCCTACCGTACCGGGGTCACCGCCTCGTGCAGCTGGTCGGCAATGTGGCCGGTGCCAGCGGTCGCAAGCTCACCTTGTGGGTGCAGGTGCAGAGGCAGCAGCACTCCCAGCAGCCGTAGCAGCAGTTGTCGCAGTCCTCCTCAACCTTGCCCACCATCTGGTTGCCCTGGTACGCGGTCATCTGGGGCGGCGGCGGGCCGGGGCGTGGGGCCGGGGCGGGTGGAGGACGGGGGCGAGTGCGGGGATTACAGACAGCCTGGCGCCATGTACTCCGTCTTGAGGTCGAGGCCGACTGCCTGCTTGCGTATTGCGCATATTCCACTGAGGCCCCAGCCCCAAGCGGGCCCGCGGGCGGTTGCTCTCAACCCCGGCGGTTGCCGGCCACTCCCCGCCTCCGCCCCTTCCGCCCGCATCAGTTGTTGTAGCGGAACTGCTGGACGCACCTCGAGCGGGCAGCAGCAGCCCGCGCCCAGGCGGCACGGCCGATCCACGGTCACGTGCTCCACGCCGGCCCCATAGGCGTGCAGCTTGAGTGCGCGCAGGTTGAGGCCGCCAAAGGCTGCCAGCACCACGCGCAGGCAGCAGTCCGACTCCTCCTGCGCAAAGGTCGCGATTTGGGCCGGGTTGGAACTGGGTTGGGGCTGCGCATATTGGGTGGTGGGGAGAGGGCGCGCGGGGGACTAGGTGGCTGAGAGAGAGGTTGGCTGGGCTTCTCGAATAAGAGCTAAATATGAGCAAGGAGGCGCGCGCGCGTCTTTGGGTCTGTCGCTGGATCCAGCGGCCCCGGCGGGTCTGGTGTCCCCACGAGTGCCCCTAGGGAGACAAAGGCAGCCAGCCCACTCTGGGCACTTCTATCGTCCTCTCGCGAACTTTATAAGCGGCAGAGCGTCTGTTGCATCTCTACACTACTAGTCGTCCCGCGCACGGTGACCATTTACTACTGCTAAAGGGCAAAAGCACGGGCAGCATGTCCAGGAAACGTGCACTGCCAAACATATGGAACTGGTGGCTTCAGTAGCATGCAGTGTCACTCTCCAATCTCTGCTGTCAAAACCGGGGCCAGCAGAACATCGATGCATTCGGTCCTTTCCCGCCCCAAACCCCACAGCTCCACATTAATTGCCTGAATGTACAGAAGCTGCTTGAGCTGGTCAATCTCCGGACCAGACGGCAACCAAGTGCCGGACTGGCCGTGGTCCGTTGCTGGCCTTTTGTCAGCCGGAAGCTCATACACGTAGTATTTGTTCTGAGACTCATAGGCGCCGCCAACCGCCTCCATGACAGCGTCTAGAGCCTGCAGCGACGAAAGTAAGGTCGGCAGACCAAAACGTCAATCACTCGCCAGAATCGCCTTGCCTGCGTCTTCTCCTTGATTACAACGCCAGGAATCGCACATAGCTGGTCAATGTGCTGAAGCACCGGCGCTTGCATCACTGGGGCCGGGGGCAGGGCCTGCTGATAAGCGATTTGCGCGGGCGGGTAGCCGTGCGCCTGTGCGGGAGGCGGATAGCCAGCTGGCGCCTGTGGCGGAGGATAGAACCCAGGAGCTGGGAGTGGCGCCATGCCCACTGGAACATACTGCTGAGGGGGCGGTGCCCCCGGGTACGTTGGGGGATACTGCTGCGGTGCGTATGACATTCTTTTGCTGTTGGTTGTTTATGCTGCTGGTTAGGGTTGGTGGGTTATTGGTGGGTTATTGGGACAGCCGAAGTGAACAGCCGTACTTCCTGCCTTAGTGTGGAAGACTCTGAAAGTTGTATGTTAGCTACTGGGAACAAAGCGAGCGGGCGCGAACAGCGGTCGGCACGGTTCGTTTCGGCTGGTTTCGGGGCGGCCTTCCAGCTGCAAAGCACACAGCCATGCACCCCCGCCATCCTGCAGCAGACATGCTCACCGCAGATTTCATAGAGATGGTCCGTAGACTCCATGGACAGGTGCTGCAAACCCGCCCACCAGGACCTCCACCTCCTCCACGGCCTAACGTCTCCAGACGCTTGTACAGAACAGGTCTTTACGACAACGCTGCAACAGTGCCGCGATATGGCTGCACCGTGGAGGTACTCGGCAGGCCTGGCAAGTACTGACACTTTAATCGAGACGTCGTAAGTACTGACACTTAATCGAGACGCCGGTGCGGCCTACGTAAATTGACAAAGTGGGGAGCCAATGGGAGGTGCACAGTAGAGCAGTCGGCATGGGGTTCGCTTGCATCGCACTGTGCTTACGGAGCGCCCTTTTAACAAGCGGGAAGGGCAGCCCTCTGCAGCTCACGGATGCAGCTGTTTGCACGGCTGGTTGGGGCAGTCTCCGACCTGTTGTACTTGCGGCAGCCGGCAGGGAGTAATGCGGAGTGTGCTCACGGGGGAGGCGGAGGAGTTGGTTGTTAATTGGGTGTTGGTTAGGTTGGTTGGATCGTACGGGACATGCTCGTCCTGACTAGCGGGTCCGGTAGCGGCAGTCAGTGCTACCGGCGGTCGCGACTCGGGAGGTGCATGGCCTCCGGCGACCCGGGTGTATGTCGGGCCCGTTTACCGTACAACGAACCGTCAGCAAGCCTGGACTAAGGACAGGGATCTACACGTTGCTCATGTGTGTATTGTCCAAGAGCAAGATGACACAGCGACATTACGGGAGGGACAGGCAGTGATGAGAACCACCGAAACTAACTACAGCGCACCACGGCAGCCAAGACCAACCACAGACGGCGCACACAAGAAGAGAAGGAACCCTGCACCTAAAGACCACAGAATAGGAAGGCAAAAAGACGAAAACAAAGGAAAGGAGAAGTTGAACACCAGGACACTGAGAGAAACAGACCGAAAGGACACATGGAGCACAGGCAGCAAACCACCCCCCTCCCCTAGCAGAAGCCCGCAACCCGAACCCCTACCCCCCCTGCGACCCGCCGAAACAGAGCGGCAAACGTCACCTGCCCCAAAAAGGGCACCGTACCTCAAAACACCCAGAAATAACCCTGCGACGGAGCGCGAGGCCTGCAGGCGACCACCCCGCCACACCCCCGAACCCCAAGCCCAACCACCAAACTCAGCGGGCCCCCTGCGACTGAGCGTAAGGCCCGCAGGCGACAACCCCGCCTCCCGCCTCCTGCTGCAAATCGAAGGCCTCCTGCAGCTCCATAGCCGCCTCCGCCAATGCTCCAAGGGCCACCGCCGGCAGCGCGGTGGACTGGCTGGTCTCCACCGCAAGGTCCCGCCAGTGCTGTAGACCGCACGCAGGTAGGCGAACACGAGGTCCCGCCACGAGCAAACTGGGCGCGTCACGCGGAGCCCCCCTAGTGCCTGGTGCTTCCACCGGATCGGGCGAGGCCCGGGAGGGCCTGGAGGTCCCCGTGCAGCCGCTGCCAAGTGGCGATAGCCGCGGGAGTCCAGGATGGCACCGTAGTCAACGCTGTCAGTGTCGCTGCTGCTGGAGACCACCATGTCGCTGGGCGCCGGACGAGGCGCCGGTGGTGCTCGTGGGCGCCCGGAGCCCCCCAATAGGAACCCAGACCGCAACCCTGGAGTACTGTCACGGCCTGCTGTTGAGCGCTTGGGTGCCGGGGCTGCTGTGGGTGCCTCCGCCTGCCGGCGCCCCCGCAGTTGGTCAACGTCCATGCGGGAAGGCCCTCCTGCCACGCGCCCCGGGCCACCTGCCGCCGCGACGGAGCCGCTGCTGCTACTGACGGGTCTGTGGCGGAGGTGTCACCTGCTGCTAGTGCCTCCCGGGAGGAGGATCGTGCGGCTACCTTGCCTGCTGGCACAATGGCTGGCGGGGCCTGGGCGGACGGTGCGGAGCACGGGGATGCCGACTGCACAGGAGCCTCAGGCGGAGACGGCGACGCCTGCCAGACTCCGGTACCAATACCGGCCCGTGGGGTGGGCGACCGAGCCACTGCCAGCGCCCGTGCCGCCCCTACAGGTGCTTGCAGCGCCAGTGAATGGCTGGAATCGGTGGGAAGTAGACGGGGAAATACAAAGGCGGGGTTGTGCGGGAATACGCCGTCCCTAATATTCCCACACACATCACATGGGGCGTTGGCCATCAGGTGGTGCCGCATCCCGCAGTTGCGGCCGCGCGGACGATCTTTACCGATGAGCCCTATACTGTCACGGTGTCGTATCTGCCGTGCACGCATTTGCCGTCGGCCACTGCACAATGGCACAGTCGGAAGCGAGCCACCGGCCCAGGCCTTACGCACAGCATGATGCATGGAGCGACGCAGCCGAGGGAATGGGAATTCCGGGCCCATTACACGAGGCAGCAAGCGTGGCAGCCCCGCCTTTACGTCGGGGGACCAGGGCCAAGCTCAGCTGCGCCCAAGCAACCGGCCCAACAATGCACACCGCATCCTTATCACGGACGCCACCCCTGTTCGGAACGGCCAGACATGACATGCGACGACAAACGCGCGTGGCCGCGCGGTGGCGGCACGAATCGCGAGAGGTGGGGCCACCCAGAGGCAGCCCCTTCGGGGCTCACAAGCGAGCAAGGTATGCGTGCACGCGCGCGCACCCAGCCCGCGCGCCCGGAGCAGGGCTCCGGACGCGGGGCCCACCCGCCAAACAGCCCGTCCAAAACAGCACTACCCACCAGACAGCAAACAAGCGAGGAACGGTGAGCACACACAAACGCTCCGCCTGCGGTGCACGGTGCGGCAGTACGGACAGGCCGCTGCCGGGGAAAATTGCGGCCGCCGTCTGGCCGCCAACTGGTTTATGCAGTCCCGTTCCGCAGCCGGCGTCCGTCCCGAAACGGTGCCGCACCGCCGGAATGGCCGCACAGGAGCATGAGTCCCACTCAAACAACATACACATGTCACACAGCGACACCAGTCAAGCCCGCGGCGCGCCTTCATCGCACACTTCAAGCGCACCGCCATATTCTTCAGGCTACCTGCACAAGCACGCAATCTGCCCCCAGTTCCAGCGATCTGCGGTTCCGCAGCCGCGGCGTCCAGCCAAGCAACAAGCCGTGCGACGCGCGCACTGCAACGCCACTACTGCCGCTGCCGCTTGCCGCCGGGATGCTGCTGCCACCGCCACCGCCGAAGACTGATGCAGCTCATGCTCGCTGCGCCGCATGATCCCAGGAGCAAAGCAGCGGGATGGCCGCCGGCCGTCCCCGCTCAGCCCCAGAGCAGCGCGCCGCTTAGTTGGCCTCGCTGAGGATCTGCTCGCGGAGCACCTTCACCACCGACTTGAAGGCGAACCTGCGCAGCCACGAGGGAGGCCGAGCGCAATCAAGCCAGAGCACAAGCTCCGCAACAAGGGGAAACGGGAGATGCGATGCGGGAAGATGGGGACGGGTCGGGCCGTCCAAGGCGAGCACTGAGCTGAAGAAGCAGTAGCACACGGGCTGCCATATTTTTCTCCTCCATGAGTGCTGCGGCGCGGTGCAGCGCGGTTCGACACGTCCGCACGATCGCAGGTCCACGGGCGGCACCATGGGCAGGTTATGGCTTTGCTGCGTGCTCACGCGGGGCTTCCCGCGCCCTCGCCATCCCGCTGCTGAGAGGTCCTCCGGGGTACTGGCGCCGCGCAGAATCGGGTGACTCGTGGGGACACGTGGGAGCAGGGGACAGGCCGCTGCACGAAGCGGTCCGTAGACAGCGGCTCCTCGGATAGACCCTGGACCCTGGCACCTGGGATAGACCCTGAGTGGCCGGCCAGGCGCACTCAGGGAACGATCGCGGTGTTACCCTAGCTCCCCGGTAACCCGTTTCAAGCGCCGCACTGGTCGCGACAAGGAGATGCCCCCGAGCAGGAGGCTGGCGCTGAAGACCAACCGCCAAAATGCAGCATCGCAAACACTCACCCGCCTCCCCAACCGGTAGGCCTCAGACCTCCCAAACCGCCCCACCCCGCCTTTTCCGGTCCCTCACCGCCATCAAGGTTTGTTCCCATCGTCGGCGCCATATCAAATCCCTCCAAACCCTTCCAGAACCTTCCCGTTGCGTAACCCCGCCATCCCTACAACAGGGGGTCGGAGGGTTGCCCTGGACCGTCCTCGGCCCCAGCAAACCACCGAACCCCGGCAACAAGGATGGAGGCACCCACCACTCGGGGATGTCGTCGCCCGCGCGCAGCATCTGGCGGAACTTGGTGCCGCTCAGGTTGAGCACGTGCAGGTTCTCCGCCTTCGCCACGTCAGCGGTCACGTAGCCCTTCTCCTGTTGGTGAGGAGCGGAACGGGCGCAGCAACCCAGGGCGCGACCCAGGCCCGGTAAGGATCTTGCCAGCCGTTGAGAGACTGCCCTAGCCGCGGCCTTTCTTTCCTTGAAGGGTGCAACCCAAATCGAACTGTAAGTGCCGTGCAGCCCCACAGACGGTGGGAACGGTCGTGCAGGTCGGATTCTCCACCCCCCCATTCTCTCCCCATCTCCCACCACGCGCCGCCCTCTCCTTGCCCGCTCCATCTGCTTCACCCCTCCCTGCCCCCCGCCGCCCTCTGCCTCGCTCCCTCCGCCCTCGGGCCGCACCTCGGTATAGGCGATGTTGAGCGAGGCCACGGTCTGCATGTTCAGCTCCGACGCGTGCTTGTTGGCCATCTCCTGCGCGTCGTAGGCGCCGTAGAAGTCCTGCCCGCTGATGCTGCTCTTGCAGCCGGCCATGTCGCGGCCAATGATGAAGTGCGTGCAGCCATAGTTCTTGCGGATGATCATGTGCTGGATGGCCTCGCGCGGGCCGGCCATGTGCATGCTGTACGGCAGGTACGCCCAGCGCAGGCGCGGGTTGGCCGTCTCCTCCTTGAGCACCTCGTACGTGCGGAAGCGCACGACGCCGGGGATGTCGTCGTCCTGGGTGGGGCCGCAGGTGGGGTGCACCAGGCACACGGCGCCCGGGTTGCGGACGTTGGGGGCGTCCAGCGCGCGGATGAACAGCTCGTAGTGCGCCTTGTGGATGGGGTTGCGGCACTGGAAGGCCAGCACGTCCTGGTTGGGGGGCAGCGTGGAGCGGACCTCCGCGGGCGTGGCGCAGGGGAAGACGCGCGTGGGCAGCGCCAGACCCTTGATGGGGCCGCCCAGGTAGTACTTGCCGCGCTCCATGGCCACCATCTGCACGGCGGGGTGCTCCAGCGAGGACGTGCCGTAGCACTTGAGGCACTCCAGCGGCTTGTTGGGGGTGTACTTGGAGGTGACGGTCATCACGGCCAGGTCGGTGCCCTGGTAGGACAGCAGCAGCACGTCGCCGGGGGCAATGTCCTCGCTGTTGGTGTCCAGCACGATGGGGAGGCCGAACAGCGTGCCGTTGGTCAGGCGCATGTTGGCGACCACGGAGTCGTAATCCTCCTTGTTCATGAAGCCCTCCAGAGGCGAGAACGCGCCCACAGTGAGCAGCTCCACGTCGCAGGCATTGCGGTCGCTCAGCTCGACGCGCTTGGTGCAAGAAGCCTTCAAGGCCGCGTGCTGGTCAGCCGGGGCCATCAAGTTGACCAGCTTAGCCTCCGGGCCGTGGGGAACCTGCAAGCCAAGCAAGCGATGGCGCGCAGGCCATGTGTTATCCGAAGGCCGAGAACCCAGTCCAAATATGGCGCCCCATAGAAATAAATAATTTTCAAACTTTTGTGATATACAAAAAGGCGTCCCCTATCCACCTGTAGACCATCGGCGGTGGTCTTGTAGGCCACAGGCGCGGCGGTCGCCTTGGTGCACACGGAGCTGCGACGGCTGACGCGAGCAGGGCGAGCAGCGGAGACCAGCGCCGGGGCAGCGGGAGCAGGGGCAGCGGCGCGGGCGACCGAGCGAGCGGCGGCCTTGGGCACGACCACCATGGGGGCCGGGCGCGATGCCGCGACGCGAGCCTGCACCTGCTTGCTGCTGATCACGGCCATTTTCTAGTATGGCGTGGAAAAGTGGATGGGAGTGCATGGAGCGGGCAAAGCAAGCGTTTTCGCGGCCGTATAACCGTTTTTACCGTCGGTTGAGAAGCATAAGCATCGCTTACGCGATAAAAATTGCAATTTTGGACGATAGACATGCTGCGCTCATCAACAATTCGCAGGACGTGCGTCACGCCTTGGGTAGGCCGCATCAATTTATCTTCTCGTTGAACTGCCACGCGCCCCGAAGCCGCTGACTCCTAGGCCTTACTAGAGATTGTTCGCACATGCCATACAGGCATCTGGCGCACCGACGCCATTGAAGCCGCACCGGCGCAAGAAGGTCAACGTTCGGACGACCGCTCCGACGGAAGTTGCGCGCCTTGCCCCCCGCTCGCCCCTGGATGCGCTCACGGACCAAATACCCGACCCTATCCTGCGTGTAGCGGTCAAGGTGGGCAAGGGGGAGGCGAGGGGAGGTCACGGCCAGCGGCGGGCTGCTTGGCACGGTCATGTGTTTGGTTGCAAGGGGTTGGGAGGCTGCAAGGCAGTGGCTGGGTGGGTTGATGCGGGATGCAGCTGGTTGTGACACGCAACTTAGTTATGTGGGCTGTGGACCCGCGCATGAAGCGAGTATGAGCTTACCAGCTCCACGGAGATTCCCGCTCTGCTATGTCCTGGCCCGCTTAGCTTCGCCAATGGGCTAGCTGCGTTTGGGGGACTAGCTTCACATGGTACGGTACCATCGTGCTGCTTATATGGGTATCACGCAAACGCTGCCGCAAGCACTGGCCTGGAGCCGGCGAGGTGCAGGGCGCCAAGAGTGCCGGTCAGGGTGCCTGCGCTGCGGCCATGACCCACGGCCTAGACTGCGCAGCTCCCAGGCTGGCAAAGCACAGAGGGTCAGGGCCCGTGTTGTCCGGCCCGACGCGGCTGCCCTCCCCTCCACCCGCTTTGCGTCCGTTCCCAGGAGCCGGTGGCTTTCTGGGGCGGCCTTTTCGCGGGCGTCCTGCGCCTGAGCCTGGATCAGGACCCGCTGCGGACCTGGGTGGAGCGGACCGCGTCGCAGGCGAGGGTGGGTACGATCCCGGGGCTCGCAAGACTGCAGCGGAGGGCGGGTGGACGTGTTAAGCAGGTGGGGTGAACGCAAGGGAGGGACGGTTGAACGAAAGCGGACAGACGGAGCCGTCGATCCCGTGCACGGCGCCCTCGCTGGCGTGGGTTCATGGAGCGGGCGAGCGATGGTGCCGGCGGGAGGGTCGGTGCCTGGCTGCTAGCAACGGCCCCGACGGCGAATCGCCCAGGCCGCGGGGCTACTGCTGTGTGGGCCTGGCTCCAGAGGCGGCCTGTCCACGCCGCGGTCCTGCGACTGTGTCGCTGTTGCCAGCAGTACCTTGCAGGCAGTACCTGAGGATGAGGGGCGGAATCGCCCGCTCGCGGGCAGCTGGCGGGGGAATGCGGGTGTTGTTATACAGGGTTTGTGGCGGAGGGTCAGTCACACGATAGGCGGGACGCCCTCCGCCCCACGGAACACGGCTGTTGCGGGCAGCACCGGCCCTGCCCGCCCACCCACCCGCTCGTCGGCTCGCGTCCACCTCGCACACCGGCATCCGTGCCCTTGTGTGACCCCAACCCGCCCGGTGCTCACGCGCACTGATTGTAATCGTTGTTGGGGTGCCTGGTCACTGGCGCTGCCCGAACCTGGCCTGTTGCCCGCACGCCCCGCTGCCTTGCCCCCCCCCTCCCCGCCCCGCCAGGCCGCCACGGGACAGAGCCAGCAGCCGCTGCCGCCCTCGTAGGCGGAAGGCCCCGGGCACAGCGGACCGGGGCGACGGCGCGACAGAGCAGATGGATCGCGAGTGGCGGAGCCCGTACACATGCGGAGGCCGTGGCGGCGGCACCGCTGCCTCAGGCCAGCAGCGCGCTGCGCCACATGCATGAGACAAGGAATTCAGTGCGGGGCAGTTGTGTTTGCCCGCTGGGCAGCTGCAGTTGGGGCCCGCGGGATCGCTTGCAGGCCATGTAGCGAGGGGCGTGTATTCCGCTACAGTATGAGCCAAATCCCGGGCCGGCCCAGCATCTCGACATTCTGGACAGGCCTTTTGAAGCCGCGGTCACAGGGCACCTGGGTTTGGGGCAACGACTACGGAACGGGACGGGCTGGAACCTGGGGGCCTGCTGCCAGACGGTGCTGTACCCTATGGAGTGAGGTGCTCGCGGAGGGATGACATGGGCCGCGGCGTCGTATGTGATGTTGCTGATGGACGGGACCGGACCACTGTGAGTCGGGACTTGCTTCAGTGGTTGTGGTGGTGTGCAGCAGATGCGCAGATGATCCGCGGACGGAAAGTGGTCGGGGTTGAGGCTGTTCCGGCTGGTCGAATTTGAGGGTGTGCTTTATTGATTGGTCGGTAGTTGCAGTGGGGTTGCCGGCTTTCATTTGCACTTGGGTGGTCTAGGTTGACACGGCCCGGCCACAGCCCGGCCACAGCTGAGAGTGCAGGAGAACAGGGGAGAAGCAAGGGTTTGACCTGACCTGCCCGCGTATCTGGCGTAGACGCCCCTTCAGCTGCACACAGGATAGGGCATCGTTGCCACGCCCCCATGCTACTGAATGCCATCGAGTGTGCAACGTTTCGGTAGGCAGCGCTAGCTGTGCCTCGGCCCAGCCAGCGCGTGACCATCCTGGTTCTGTGCACGCAGGGCCTTCCCCGAAACAACCGATCCCGCTTCCGTGTTGGCGACTGTGGCATGTACGCGTCACGGTGGCTGGCTGCTGGCCATGACGAGGTGGGCTGACGTTGGAAGGAAAGGAGGGGCCACCAGCCCCGCCACCACGCAAGGAGGGGTCACCACCTAACAGCCCCGCCACCACGCTGCGGCAGTGCTTCAGCGGGAACGGCGCCTGAGTGCACTGTCGTCGCCTGCTGGCCTTGCCCCACATTGAGGCATCCCTGTCAGCTGTCAGGGGCGACCTTCCATGATGTCTCCGCCCGAGGCGGCGCAGAAGAGGCCCAATGGGAGCAACGCACGACAAGTTTACAACACGTCGAGCATGTATCGCTGCTGGCTGGCATGACAGGAGGTTGGGATGCGCGCGGGGCTTTTCCGGAACACGTCGTGTCGTCCTCTCGGCGCGCAGTGGTTTGGGGGTCGTCGAATCATGTGAATATCCAACCCCCTCCCGACGTGCGTTCTGCGGGGTTCCTGCTCGTTCATTCACGGCGAGGAGCTCGAGTGGAGCGCGGCGGAACGGACGCCGAAAGCAACGGCAGCTCAATCGATCGACTGACCCGTGGGTCGCAGCACACCCGTGGGTCAAAGCAAGCCGTACCGCAGGCGACCCACGAACCTGCCCGCGCGCGAACGGACAACCGCGGCTATGTCCAACGAACGCCAGATCAACCTTGGCACGTCAGGCTCGCCTTTGCCCTGCCCTAAGCCTGTGCCCAACCGGCTGACCTTGGCGCTTCCGCGTACGTAAGATCCTGTGTGTGTGCTTGCTGGCTGCTCGGAGTCCCAAGCGCACCCTCACGCGTTGCATTGCTGCGCTTCAGGCAATGGACGACCTTAGCAGCAGCTCAACGCCCGCCGGAAGCAGCGACCCGGAAGCGGCCGCCTTGAACGCGGTGCGCGAGGCTGTAAAGGAGGACATGTGCCCCGTCCACTTGCTGGACGCCAACGGCCGATACGAGCTCAGGGAGCAGCACCCCGTGCTGTGCCGAGGGCGCGGTCGCGGGCTGCTGCAGCCGGCGACCGCGCCGGCCGTGCCGACTCCCGAGAACTTTCCCCTAGTCAGGCTCCACGGCCCGGAAGACAAGTTTGTTGAGAATGTCAGCAAGGAGAGCCGCTGGTCAGTGGCCAAGAAGATCAAGATGGCGCGCTTTGCGCTGCGGCTGAGGCCGCCTCCCAGGGCGCCCGCGCTGGCAATGCTCATGTATGAGCACTGGCTGTGGGCTATGAAGGACAGCCCCGCGCTCCGACAGGTGAAGGGCGCGCAGGACGGCGGCAGCGGGGCCGCGGCCGCGGCCGTGGCCGGAGCAGGGTCGAGCAAGCTGCGGCGGGTGTACGACCGCATAATCAAAGCGAACACTCCGCGGCAGAGGATTGGCCTGGTGAGCGGCAGAAGGGGGCCTTTGGTGGCAGGTCGGGGGGCGGAGAAACGCAAACCCACATGCGGGATCCGCTGCTCCCCGGTCATGTAGCTTTTGACCTTTGGGGACTTTTCCACGGCAGCTCCAGATGCCCTTCATTGAATGGTTAGCAGCTGGCCACCTGCTCACGAGCCTGCAAGAGGCATCCTAAGAGAATGGAGCGCCGCCGGCGACTGTGGAGGTGGCCGTGCGTCGAGTTGATGCCTGCAAGCGAGCAAGGGCTCCCTGTTTGCTCTGTTCGGAGCCAATGCATTGCGGTGACCGTTGATCGTGCCTACTGCGCACATGCAGCTTGCCGTGCTCGTGGCTGACGACTGGATTGCCAAGGGGCACCTAAAGCAGGAGGACTTGGACGAACACGTGATCGCTGAGGTGCCCCGGGTACGGCACACGTGGTCGGGTGACGTGCCGGTTGATCGTGGGGACGGCCGCTGGTGCATACTGATTTAGGGACGCACTCACCACTGTCCTTTTGCCTGTGTTTGTCCTATTCAGCTGCTCAAGCACGCTGTCAATCGCATGTATGGAACACCCACCACGGCGCTTTGGGTTTGGTTACCCGTCCGTGTGCTTGCGGCCTGCTAGCCACAGCCGACAGCGCACAGCCAACCTGTACACCGCCTGCGTGCGTGTGCCGAGGTGTGCTTGGCATGCGGTCCCACCCACGCACCCACGCACCCACCCGTTGCAGGCCAAGCGCTTCCTGGGCGCCATGCGGGCCATGTGCGGCGCGGGCGATGGCGTCTCGGCGCGTGGGCCGTGGCTGCCACCGCGTGCCTGCATGCACGTATGCATGTGTGGGAGTGTGTATGCATGTGTGGGCGTGTGTGACCTGCTGCCCTCCTCGTCAATAACATGAAAGATGAAACGCCCCAAGTGTGTGCGCCTCGAGCCCGCGGACTGCAGCAGGAACGTTAGGTGGACGTCGATGGACCACATGTGCCCTCCCTTGCTTGCGCCCTTGGCGCCACCAGGACGTGTAATACAGCATACGACGATCATCTGTCATATGATTCCATCCGTCCTTGGGACCATACCGTTGCTCTCAACTCCCCGTTCCGGCCGCCCCTCCCGGGATGCATCCTCGCCCCACTGCCCTTTGAATAATTGTTGAGCATAGGACCTGGAGGTGGAGGCTGCCGACATCCTCCTGGACGACGACGCACAGCAGGTCCGTGGTTGTAGGTTGGAATGGATCGATGTGGGGCGTGTGTGTGTGTGTGCTGGTTTCGGGAGGTTGGGGCATATGCTCCCGTACTACGCCTCATGTTTTTGTACGGTATGAGCATAGGCACAGAGCTGCAAAGAGACACACAACACTACCCTGCTCTTGCCTCCCCTTCATTGCGTGGCACACGGCATGCAAGCACAGCGCAGTTCTCTACCTCAGTACTTCTTCGAAAGGGTGACGGAGGGACGGCTCCCTTACTCCCCCCCCCTCGTCGTGCGGCCGCATGCGTGCTCGTGAACGCCCAGGGCGAGGGCGCGGCGGCAGGCGGCCGGGGCTCAGGTGTGGAGGGCGGCGCAGCCAGGCATCCTGCACCGGAGCCTCGAGGTCACCGTGAGGTAATGCACATACCGTTAGGGCGCACCGTGCGCACCGTACGGGAACCTTGTGAACGGCCTTCTGGGGTCAGGATAAAAGGGCGAATTAGTGCAGTTGTGATGTAATGATGGCCCACCCTGCATTGTCGCCGCCGCGCGCTTTCATCATGGATTGTTTGGGGCAGCATGGAGAAGGAAGGCGGGGCACTCCATGCCAGGCGGTGTCATGGCTCCTTGCACTCCCAACGTCTCCTAAGCCGCAGTCCTCTCGAATCCTGACACGCATAGGGTACATGCCCAGTCGTACATCGAGCAACAACATGCTCACAGTTCTCATGGCCTGCCTGGCGACCTTGCCGCGCCGCACCAGACGCGGAAGCGCAAGGCCGCCCCTGGCGAGTCGGCAGAGAGGGGGTCGGCGCCCGCCAAGCGGCCGCACGTGGACAGCGGCAGCACCGCAGCCGCAGCCGCCGGTGCCACCAGCATGCCGACGCAGCGCGAGAAAGCGGCACCACAGCAGGTGCGCATATGGTCACGGGGGCGGGCTTTGGTACCCTGCCGGCGCTCGTTACCGCCCCCTTTCCTCAAGGAAATGCAAACGTACGGATTCGATGCCGTGTTTACGCCCTCAGGCCCTGCTGATCAAAGTATCGATGAAGTTTGAGATATGTTATGCGTGTGTGCTGTGCGTGCGTGCGTGTTGGGCGCAATGCTGCACGCAGGGAGGACGGGGCACTGGCCCGTCAGGCGGCGCGGCGGCGGGCTGTGACCTGGCCAACCCCATTCGGACGCCGGACAAGGTGCGCGCGGCACGCATTGCGCTCTCCTCGCACACACCGGGCTGACTGCACTGCTGCACAACTGGTGGCAACCCCTGGCAGCTCTGTTGCTTTTTTCTTGGAATGGTTACATGCGGAGAGGCGTGACCCGCACTGCCCGCGCCCGCTCTTGGATGCAGCAGTCCGCTCTAGACGGCTCTCATGTGCATGCCGCCGGTACAGCGTTGGAACGCTGCCATGTATGCGCCAAGATGCAGTGGCTGGCACGGCGCCGAGCTGACCCGGACGCAAACCCCGTGCATACCCGTGTACGAATGTGTTGTGTATGCATAACGGTGTGCTCAAGACAGTTCAAAACGAAACAGTTCTATAAGCGACCAAACATCCTAGCCGTGTGCCTGTGCGTGTGCATCTGCATGTGCGCACAGGAGGAGCAACGCCGCGTGCGGGCTCCTGGAGCTGCACGGCAGCTGGCACAGCAGGACGGCGGCGGCGGCGGCGGTGGTGGTGCGGCGGCGGTGAAGGTGCCCGAGTGCGAGACTCCGGCGGTGAGTGCGCGCTCACTCACTCGGGCGTGGTGAGGCGAGGACACGGCGATACCCCCAGCAGAAGGCGCGTCCTTCAGCGCCCTTGCAAACGGTGGCGCAATCACCGACCGCCCACGCCCATGGAGTCACTGTACGCGGGGGAGCTTCCTACACTCCTGGCCAAAGGCACGCGGTTGCGGCCATGGCCATGGACGAGTGCCAGGTTATGGCGTATGTGGTGCCGCGACAGTAGCACCGTCACGCCACTGTGCATGCTCTAGCTCCGTACTGCACGTGCCATAGTACGACAACCATCACCGCCGACCATCCCTCCGAGCACCGTGCTTGGCCATGGCCAGGCGGGTGCCGAGTGCGCCCCCCGCACGCCCCACACACGGAACTTGCTCGGAAAACTGGGTGGCGCAAACATGAAAGTTGTCCCAACTCGTTGGTTAAGTTCGGTTTCTTTTCTGTTGACCCGTGGTCGACGCTCAGGACGAGGAGCAGACCGAGACTGGCGGGCCGGCGGGCCCTGGCCCTTCCACCCCTCCGGCCCCGCCGCCACCGGCGGCGGCAGGGTCCGGCAAGGGGCCGGCGCTCGCCTGCATGCTCCAGGCGGGCCTGGCCCTGGCGGCCGGCGGCCCCATGGGCCTCACCGAGCAGGCTGCCATGGCGCACCTCCTGGCGGGTGCCATGAGCAGCCTGGGGGCCTCCCCACAAGTGGCGGCGGCCTTTGGCGTGCAGCCGCAGCAGCAGCAGCCGCCCGGGCAGCAAGCAACGCAACCGCAGCCATGGGCAATAGTGGCGGGCGCGGGCGC
>LSYV01000107.1:96328-110753 GCA_001584585.1 Gonium pectorale | reverse complement strand
CCCCCCCCCCCCCAGTCCGTGTGTGAGGCGCTCATCATGGCCCTCACCAAGGTGGCGGTGGAGCCGCTGCTGTCCTTCATCACCAAGGTGGGTGCGTGGGGAGGGGGAGGCGGGTGCGACCAGGGCGGGGACGATCACACCGGGGGCGGGAGGGGGGGTCCTGCGCGGCTGCGAGCCGCAAGGGGTCAAGCTCCAAGGCAGCGTAACGCCTGCTGGTGCCGCCGCCGTGGAGCGCGTGGCAGCGGTGGCACGGTGCCCTGGGGGTGTGCTGGCTGGACCTGTCCGCCAGCCCCCGTGCCCCCGTCAGAACGACTTCCAACCTCCTGACTGCCGGAGCATGCTGCGGGGTAGCAGCCCGTTTGCACAGAACCTTACCTATATCCTCAACCGCCCACCCGCCCCTACGCTGCCGCCGCTGCAGGTGACGGCGGTGCGGCTGGCGGCTGCGGGCCAGGGCGCGTCCTCCGCGGGCGGCCAGGCGGGCAAGCCGCTGCGGGAGCAGGTGCGGGTGGACCCGGCTCTCTTGGGTCGGCCGGGCGGCGTGCGCGCGCTCTGTGTGCAGTGTCGTGGCGAGGCGGGAGGGAACGTTTGCGGCTGCTGCCCCCGGGCTGCGGTAACGGGCCTTTGCCTCTGCACTGCCTCTCCAGAGTCGATCGCACAACCCCAGGCCCACCTGTTCCTTCATCTCTTTTTCAAGTCGCCCCCTTCGCTTTGCCTTCGCTCCCCTTTGCGCCCGCCCGCCAGGCCTTTGCCACGCCCGCCCGGCTGTCCGAGATGGTGTCCCGCGTCAACGCCGCGCTGTCCGGCCCACTGCCCGCCGCCGTGTCCAAGCTGCGCCTCTACCTGCCCAACCCCGCCACGCACGCCATCCTGCTTAAGCCCGTCAAGTCCAACATCGCCGAGGCGCACGGACAGATCGCCAAGCTGATGCAGGTGCGCGCGGAGGAGGCGGGGGGCGGGGCGGGGAGGTGAGCAGAGCATGGGGCAGGCCGGCGGCGCAGGCGGATGGGGGTTAGTCAAACAGAACGGGGAGGAAGGAGGGGTGGGTGTACGGCACCCACGCGTACGGCGGCGCCGTGGAGTTGTCTTGTCGCTACGGTGTACGACCGGTGCTTGGGATGCGCAAATGTTGACGGTGAGGGGCAACGGCGCTGGGCCGTAGGCATGGCTCAATGGTGGCCAAGCTCACGTGCCGGGTGCTTGGCATGGGTGTTGAAAAGGAACAACGCTTGGCATGGGGGCAAGCCGCCCTTGACCCCCGCCCGTCCTCCCCCCCTCCTCGCCTCTCCCCCGCCCCCGCAGACCGAGTACACACCCGAAGAGGCCGCCAGCGTGCCGCTGCACAACCCGCAGCAGCTGGCGGCGCTGCTGGACCGCCTCTAGGCAGCGGCGTGGGGCGGCCGGTAGTGAACAATGAAAACGGGCCGGAAGGCATGACGCCGAATGGTGGCGCGTCGGTGGGGGCCGGGGCGGGGTGTACGCTAGAAGCCCTAGAAGGGCGGCGTGGGAGGCCGGGCGGAAGCGTTCTGCGGGCCGGGGCTGCGTGCCGCGCAGGGCTGACAGGGGAGGGCAGCGCCGGTAGTTTCACGCGGAATGGTGCCCCGACCCCCAGGTTCGCGTGGTACCCCGGGGCTGGTGGTCTCCGTGTCGGGGCGCCGGGGCCACCTTTGGTAGCCCTGCGTCCCGGGCGGGTCCTCCGGCTGCGCGCGCAGGGCCGTGCAGGACGACCATAAACGGCGGGCGCTGGCGTTGGTGGGCCAGACCCGGCCGCACGTGGTCCCTACCGTAGTCAGGCAGCGCGCGGACCTTGGTGCATAGGGAGGGGATCGGGACATGGGCGCTGCCGCGCGCGTCCCGAAATGATACGACTACCGACGTTGCGACTTTGGGGCTGCAGTCGAGTGGGCGCTGAGGGTCGTGTAAACGGCATTACATCAGAAGATTTCACCAAAGCTGACCTGGCAGCCCCTTATGATGCGCCAAACACACCGCATAGCCTTGCAATGCGCGGTCTACGGTACATCGACCATGCGCGCCTCCAAAGGCACCACATGCTCCCTGGGCCCTTCACCGTTTGGCATGCAGTCACTGCGCGGTAGCGCCTTGCCGCGGCGCACGCGGTGCCGCTTCGAATGTTGCGTGTTTCATTCATCGACGCCGCCTCCACGGCGGGGCGGGGTGTACCCTACCACACCACACCAAACCGTTTAGAAAGCGCACCGGGCACTTTCCACTTTCCACACAAGCCATACGGAGCCGGAGACCCGGAGTCCCAGCCGACAGATCAAGAATCAAGAAGCGGACCGCACACAAGACCAACCATCCATCCAACCATTCGGACTCCCCTAAACTAAGTGGGCCCCGTTGCCCGTTGCGACACCCCCGCCTATCTCCTCTAGTGCCCCGTACAGACGGGGCCGCACACACACAAGAGACACTAACCGCGGGTTGCCCGCAGGAGACGACGGCGCCGCCGCCCGCCGCCGCCATGGGGGACTCGCTGCCAGGATGCCCCCTTTCCTCAAAACGGAAAGGGATGCGAGAAGGCGGCCCAACGCGGCGGCGCCTTTCCCGGGTTCGGTTCTACTCAAGTTGCTTTTGCCCGCGGGATTACTGCCTGCGATCTCCCGCCCCCACCACCAGCCACGCAGCGGTGCAGGTGGCGGGGCTCCCCTCAGGCCATCCCTCACAGGCCACCCAACAACAGCCAAAGCGAAAGGGGCGCGCGTTGCACGCGCACAACGCTGACGATGTAGTGTTAAGGACTACGGTGGGTGCACGTGGGCTACCCGGGGGTGCCCCCCCCCGGGGGCCAGCATGCCTCCCGCACTTGCAGGCGAGGCGGTCGGGCTGCGGGGCTGTGCGACGCAATCGCCCGGCCTCCAGGGCGCACCCCGCAAATCCGCGGGCAGGCCCCCGCGGCCAACGTTGCGGGCCCAGCAGATCCGCCAGTCCACACCGCAAATTGACGGGCAGCTACACGAGACCCCACCGTTCCTTCGCTGCTACATGGACACTAGTGGCCTTCAACCCCGCCAATGCAGCGATGCAGGTAGATGCTCAAGACCAGGAGAACTCTAAGCGGCGGGCCCCGGGGCCCGGGCTGCTGGTGCTCGGCAGGTACGCCTGCGGCCCCTCGATCTTCAAATGCGACCCGAAAAGAATGCACATCCTTGTGTATGTGTGTTGTTCCTCGCTTTCTGAAGGAAACGAGGAAGCGTGCTGAAGGGAACACAGGCCCCCTTCTCGCATTCCCGGCGCGCCGACTCGTCCTGCGCCCGGGCTCAGGGCCGGGCAATGTGCTCCGGCGCACCACCACCGCAGTAAGCCGTCACTAGCCGCCACGACGCGCCATCGGAGCATCGGAGCGACTGAAGCGCCTCCCTCTCCGCGCAGTGCGTGGGCATTGAGCTACGCCCCGACCTCTGCCCCGCAATGTCCGCTGGGAGGTGTGGGTGGGGGCCTTGCCACCTCCCCTCCATCCAGCCTCTCCCGCCTCAACCGCGTCGCTTTGGGAGGCAGTTCCCCGCCTCCCAATCCCCTCCTCTGCGGCCTGTCCTACTCCTCGTCGGCGGCCTCCTCGCCGCTCCCCAGTGCCGCCGTGACGCCCGCCACCTCGTCCACGATGGCCGCTGCCACCCCCGCGTCCGCCTGCGCCCGCAGGCAGTCCAGGTCGTTGTTCTCCAGCCCGTACGTCATCAGCTCCAGCCGCCGGCTGCTGGCGCTGGCCACCATGTCCATGTTCTGGGGTGGCAGGGGGCAGCGGGGCGAGGGGTTAGCAAGCTGAGCGATGACCGAGGGAGGTGCGGGCGAGGGGGGATGGGACAGGAGAGACTAGGGCGATAGCGCGTTGCACTTGGTGTGAACTCCCCGCGCCCCAAGCCCCCGAACCCACCAACCCCACCAGCCTCCTCCCCATCACCCACCTTGAGCAGTATGGACGCCGGCACCACCACGCCCCGCATGCCCGCCTCCTCCGCGAACGCCAGCGCCGCCGGGATGCTGGTCCGCCGCGCGTCCGCGTGCTCGTACAGCCCACAGCCCGACAGGTAGTACACGGGGTGCGCCCCCTGCCGCCGCTTCAGCTCCACGCACACGTCGGGGTCAAAGGAGGAGAACATGATGCGCCGCCGGAGCGGGCCGGGGCCGCCGCCGCTGCGGTCGGCCGCGGCGCTGTGGTGCTGGGAGGGGACGAAGTCGAGGAGCGGGAGGGGTGAGGAGGCGCGGGAGCGCGCCGCCGGGTCGGGGGCGGAGGTGGAGGCCGGGGCGGGCGGCGTGGCGCAGCGCTCCACGACGGGCAGGATGGCGGCCAGCATGCGCTCCACCTCCTCCGCGGGCGTGTGGACGACGTCGTCGCCAGTCGTCATCTTGACCTGTTGTTAAGGAAGGACGAGGGGGGAGGGGCTCCGCGTTGGACAAGACTCCTACGCCTGGGGCGAGGACGCGGGAGATGAAACTGCCGGCCCACACACACACCACACAGACGGAGCACCCAACCAGCCAGCAACCAACAAAAACCCCGTTCCCAAAACCACCCCTCGCCGCGTCCACTCCTCCGCCCACCTCGATGTCGAACCCGACCTCGGGCGGCAGCGAGCGGAACACTTCCTCCAGGGTGGGGATCGAGTCGTCCCGGGCGCAGCGCCACGGCTCGTAGCTGCGTCCGGGGACGGGGGGGATGCGGGCGAAGGGGCACGCTCACGGCAAGCCAAGCAGCGTCGCGGGCGCAGGCGCAGCGGCAAAAAGCTGGATAGAGGGCAGCGCCGAGCGCACGCCGCGGGGAGGGGATAGCCGCAAGGCCACTGAAGATCGACTGCAATCCGACCCTCAGCACACACAGGGGTAGCGCCCCTGGCCAGCGTCGGCCCGGAAATGTAACACCACACACACACCATCACTTTCGCGCTTACGCTCGTCATATGCGTCGTTCCATTTCAACACACACACACCTCCCCCCCTCCCCCGCGTACGCTCCTCCACGCCGTGCCCGCCCGCCCTCCCGGCTCTCAGCCATGGCCCCCTCGCCCGCATCCCACCCCCAAACCCCGTCCCCGGGCTCACCGGCTGTTCCACTGCCTCGTGGCCCGGTCCCTGAAGCGGCGCAGCAGGCGGGGGCAGCCCGCGTCGCCGGCGCCGCTGCCGCTGCTGGCGCAGCTGCCGTCCTCGCTGCCGCCGTGGGTGCGCGGGCTGCGGTCGCCCAGGTCCGTAGCCTCGCTGCCGTCCTCGCTGCTGCCGCGGACCGAGCCCGCCTGGCCGGGGCCGGGGCCGAGGGCGCGGTCGTGGTGGTGGTGGCCGTGGTGGTGGTGGCCGTGGTGGTGGGTGTGACGGCCGCACAGGGTCTGCAGCTCCGCGAACGTAAGGTCCTTGACCTGGGGCCGGCGGGGCTGCTCGGCGGGGCCGAACACCACATCATCGTCGTGCCAGATGATGGGCACGTTGTCGCGGGTGACCTGCGGGTAGAGGTGTGGGAGGGGACGTTGGGGTGGAGGGGGAGGTGGGGTGACGGTGGGGGGGGGGTGACCTGGGGGTGGAGGGGGAGGTGTGGGAGGTGACGGGGTTTTGGGGGGAGGGCGGGGTTTTGCGCGGCAGGTGAGGCGGTGCGGGAGGAGGGGGGCTAGTGGGTGGCGAAGGGTGGCGCCAGCCGCAAGCGAGGGGGGTGCTAAGCCAATGCATGGCGGTGGGGTGAGGGGCATCTGCAGGGTCGGGGGCAGCTGGGCGGTGGCGCGGGTGGCGGGGCCCGGGAACGGGGGGTTACTCGGCTCTGGAGGGGAGGGGGGTGGTTCTCAAGGGAAGGGGCGCGGAGCCTTGGTGCCATACAGCCGGAGCATGCTGGCTGCTGCAGCGCACTTTGTTTCCCAGTTGAAGCCAGTTAAGTGAACTTGGGGTAGCAGAGCTGCGGGATCCGCTGAGAGGAGGCGCTTTCCGCGACATGCGCTACGCCGCATCCACCCACCCAACCCCCGCCCACCCTGAACGCCCTCACCTGCACATCAAACTCGACAAACCCCACCCCGCACTTGACTGCCTCCTGGAAACTCTGAATGGTGTTTTCCCGGAACGCCGGGTACACGCCGAGCGAGCCATCGGTGCCGAGCATCGCCAGGTTTTCGCCCATCCTACGTGTACAGCGGCAGCGGCGCGCGTTGATTACGGGTTGCATGCAAGCATGATGGCGCGGTTAGCCTGCGGCGTTTGATGGGAGCTCCGACTCCCACATACACTGGTACGTGTGCATGGCCACCTTGGCCCGGCAGGCCTGGTCCTGCGTGGTCCCGACACCCACCCGCGGTGGCCGCCCAAAAGCATTGGCCCGTGCTTGCCCATAATGCACTTGGGCTTGGAAAGAGGGGCTGAGGGCTGGTTTAGGGGCTGTCGAGAAGCTGACGAAGAAGACGCAACGGCGCGAGACGCAGGCCTCCGAGCGCTGCTGGCTAACTGAACCGCGGTATATAGGTAAGGACGAGGGTCACAGTAGAGAGGCAGGCACGCCCGCATCCAGCAAAGCCGACTGAGCCAAATTCGAGACAAGGGGCAGAACGCATTATACACGGAATGTCGTGGAATAAATAACAGAATCAATTGTGGGTGAGCTTGTTATTCCGGAATGTGCCAACCCTGGTTCGCTCATTGCGTCCTGCAGTCGCCGTACAAGCGAGCTGGCGACCTATCACCAGCTTTACCAACCAACCACGCTCAAACATATCACTCGTGCCAGCGCGACCTGTGCGCCGAGGTTGCTTTCATCGGCGCCCGGGGGTGCTTGTATGAGGGGTATGAAAGGCACCGCGAAGCCTACTGCTATGATATGAAGTCACGTGACAATTTCGAGCACACCTCTCAGTACAAGATCGCGATGAGCAGAGCCAGGCGAGCGCGTGAGCAGTTGAAGAGCCTCCCCTTTTTCCAGTTGCAACGCATACGCCCAGAGTGCGTTTATTGTATGCTGAAGTGATGGACGTAGTGTCTAGCTCGCGGGAGAGGTCACGAGCTTCCAAGTAGGGCGAGAGGGGGCCTGAGCGCAGCCCATCTACGATCCCCGATAGCCCCGCCACGTGCAAGACGAGCGCACGTGCCCCCTGCGGAAGTAGCCCCTCGGCATTCGCAAAGTCGCGACCGAGGTCAAGGGATGCGACCGACCCCTGGGTCGCCCAAGGTGCCAAGGTTGTTGAAGTCCATACAGCGCGGTCCCCCACAACCAATGTCGGCTTCCCCGCCTTCCCCTGGCATGCCACACACGAAGTGCGACGTAGCGTCCTACCTCCCTTCGCAGAGCTGTATGCCCAAGAGCTATCTCCTTGCCAAAGCGGTGCCCGGACCCGCACCGTCACGCCCTGTGCCATCCGGCTCAACCCACAGCTCCTTGCCCCTTTCCCACTGAGATGGAGCCACAGGCGAGGCCTCAGGTACTATCTAGCGTAACGTGGACTCTTCAGTCATTGAAATCAGGACGTTATTCGTTGTAATCATCGGCCGGGCCTGTGGCTCCAACAACGCGCCCCTACCCTTGCCCACGCAACCCCACTAGCCAACCGGGCAGCATCCCGTGGAAGGGTAAGCAGATCCCAGGGGCAGGTGCAGGGTGATGCCACCCTTCCCTGGGTTGGGTTGCGAAAGCCGCATGCCATGCATGCATCGCGTGTTGGTACCACCCCAGAGGCGGGCGCGGGGTGCTAGCCGCCATATTTAAGCCTTGACACTCCGTGAAGATGTGGGGACACACCAGTGAACTGCCATGGCTTGCTTTTGCCGCCGCCACCTCGCGCCCCGGCCCCTCTGCACGCGCAGCGCCGCGCCACGGTCCTTCACTGCTAATGGCTGACGACGCACTGCTGAGACTGACCGGGCGATATCACTGTCGCAACAGAGCATGGGGTCGCGAGTCTCAACATTTTTGGGGCTTAATGCCCTCAGCATTCATTCAGCTTTGCACACAGGACAACGAGTGTGCAGTAACGTGTATGTGTAGAGTGAAGATGTAGAGCAGTTGAAGTAGCGAACTTGCCGGCTCCAGGGAGCCGCCGCCAGGGACGTCGGGCAAAAAACCTGCCTGCACCCCCGCCCTTCCCTCTCTTCCCATCACGCACCCGCCGAGGCCTCTTAGCGTGCAGTCAAAATGATTAACGACGAGGGCCAGGTTGTTGACCTCTACATCCCGCGCAAGTGGTGGGTCGGTGGTGACGGCGCCTAGCAGCTCATTACCGTGACATTTAGCTTACATTGGGCTTTCTTTTATATCGCAGCGCGTGGACCAACAAGCTCATCACGGCCAAGGACCACGCCAGTGTGCAGATTAACATCGGCCACCTGGACGCCAACGGCGTGTACAACAGCCAGTTCACGACCTTCGCGATCGCTGGCACCGTGCGCGCCATGGTGAGCCGGCGCCGGAGCGGGCCGATGCGGCGGCTCGGGAGAGGCTCGCGGCTCGGACAGCTACGGGGCAGTAATTGGCGCAGAAGTTTTGTTGCAAAGAGCAATGCGCGGGGCCTCGGTCGCGACCTGGTGTCCTTCAGTTGCTGAATCGTCGCCTTCCCTGGAACCGCAGGGCGAGGGCGACTCCGCTCTGGACATCATGTGGCGGAAGAAGCAGTCGGAGACCGAGCAGTAAGCTGTGGAGGTCCCACGTGTAACCTGGGTGTGTGCGCTCCCTCTCTCTCTCCCCCTGTCGCCAATGGAACGGGGCATACAGCAACAGCACAGCTCAGCATCTTGAGGCCGGGCAGATACGGCACGCGGAGCCAGGTTGTTCTCTCCAGCGGCAGCAGCAGCAGCAGCAAGTGGGGGCAGCGCAGGCGTTTCCGCACTGCGGCCTCTGGAACGCATCAGTCGGGGGGCGTGTTGGCTGCGGCACTCGCGGGCCCGGTCGGGCTCTGGCGTAGCGGCCTGGGAGCAATGGACAGGTGAGGGGCGGGGGCCGGGGGGGGTCGGCCGCAAGCGCGCGGCGCCACTGCGGCATGCTATGCCGCTGGGCGCCTGGCGCGGCATGCTGTGGTGTGGTGTGGCGTCGGTGGCGTCGGTCTTGGGTTGGGTCGCGGGCACGTCTGGTGCGCCGCAACGAGCGACTTGGTGGTGCGCATCAGAGGCTGTTGGAGCGGCGGTCGGCGCTATGGGGCGGCCCGCCGGGGCGGTAGCATCTGGGGGGGAGTGCTGGGCTGGGGTGCCGGGTTTGTGAGCTAGGCGACCAGCCGGCCTGTCACGGCACTACCTTCAGGGTGGGTCGGGTGCTCGGCTCGGCATTTCGGGGTTTCGCCTTGGGGGAGGGGACGGGCGAGCCGCCCTCGCGGCGGTCTCGTCGCGGGGTGAGCACCTCGCAGCGGCGGGATCCCCTCCATCCCTGGGGAGGGTGCGGGTTTTGGCGCTATGGGAGGGTGGGGTCCAACCTCGCGGGTTTAGTAAGGTGCCCTGCTTCGGAGGCGCAGTGGGGCTACTGCACCGGGCTCGGGGAGCTGTACGCGCCTCTCGGGCCGGGTCGGTATGTCCCGGGGGGGGAGTGTGCCGTGGGGAAGGCGAGGGGGTGGGGGTATGTTCGGGGGGGGAGCTTGGGGTCGAGGGACGGCCGTTGGTGCTGAGGCGAAGAAAAGGGGGCGGGTCGCGTCGTGGTTTGTTTGCTGTCGCCGGCTGTTGCTGGAGCGCTGTGGGTATTCTTGCGTCGCGCGGACGTCATCTCCGCACGGGTCCGATCGGAGGAGTGCTGAAGCCAGTTGTGGCTGACCCGTGACCGGGTCTGTTTGGTGACATGGTGGCGTGGCGAGGGGTCTCTGTGGTCGAGGGTGCACGGGCGGGGCTTGCGTGAGGTTTGAGTAGATCGGCGGTTCCTTCCGCTGCTGCACGGTTGTCGACCGCTCTGTCTGATGGCGCACGGTTGGCCGGCGGCTTGCGGCGGTGCCTCACTCTTGAATCCCCCGTCGGCAGTAGGGGCATGGATCGTGTGCGCCGAGAGGGGTGCAAGTCTTTGTGGGTGTTGGTTGCGGTGGAACGGGGGGGGCGCCAGGCGGGCCAGTTGCGCCCACGCACGACGACGGTGGTGCTGGTTTTCGTTGGAGTTGTTGGTACGGCAGGGACAGTTATACTGCGTCAGATGTGTGCGTGCGCGTGTTCGAGGGTGTGACGGGCAGGGGGGGAGGACACCGGGGTGGGGTGCCAGCGGCCAGCAGGCACGGTCGTCAGCGCGGCGGCTGCGAACAGCGGTCCTCGGTGGCCGTCAGCCCACCAGCCGGCCCGCCAGCCACCCCGCCAGCCCATCAGCCAGCCGTCTTCTCCGCCCAGTAACCGGCAAGGCACCAGTTGCGCGCACCAAAGAATGCAAAAAAAGAGAAACCTGCACAGAAAGAGGCACACTAGCGAACGTTTGGCACCGTGGTAATCAATTCGCATGTCACAGGCGATAGCCGCAGGGAGTAGGGGGAGCGGGGCCGCAACGCCGCATGGCGGCGGGGCGTGTACGCGCCCCTGTTTCCGTGTCTGTTTTTTCTCGTGGGGGAGGCGCCTCCCCGTGGCACCTTGCCGCATACTACCCGACCAGGCTGCCCCGCAGCCAGGGCTCCCGCGGCTCCCGGGTAGGTGGGGTCTGGGGTAGGGTGGGGGGCGCGCTCCCGGGGGCAGGAGGGCCGCATGCGGGTGCCGTACGCCGCGTGGGCCACAAGCCTCTGGCGGGCGCCGCACGCGTGGACACACGAGGCTGCCCCTTCGACTACCTCTGGAGCTGGGTCCTACAACAACACCATCACAACCTTTCGCGCTTACGCTCGTCAGCGGCTCGTCGTATGCGTCGTTTCATTTCATCAACACGAGGCTACAGGCCGCGAGGTCGCGAGCGCAATGAAAGTTCCCATTCACGACCCACGTGGCAGTAGATGCCTTGTAAAGGAAGGCGCCCGACCCCCCCCCCACCCCGGTGTGTAACGCCCCGGGGTGTACTGAGAATGCCTTCCAACCCTCTACCCCGGGGTGTAACGCCCCGTAACGCCCCGGGCGCGCATCGCACGACGCGTGACCGGGGTGTCCCGTGGTGGAGGGGTGGTTGGCGCCGCCCGTGCACCTGCCGCCGCGTGTGCAACCACAACCTCAACAAGATAAAAATAGAGTAAAACAGAAGCAGGGAAGCCGATCTCTGCGGCCACACATACCCAATGACCCAAATGCACACCCGAAGGTGCGACGTCGACGTTGCCAGCAGTAGGGCACCGGCTACAAGGCGTGGCGCGCGGGCGATGGGGACGAGCGGGCGGGCCCTCCCGGTCTGGGACAGGCGCCAAAGCAGCGGCCAGGTTACCGTGGCCGCGGGGCGCGGGTACCTTCGGAGCATGTCCCATGTCTCATGGCGCCGGGAAATCCGGGTACGGCGCCGTACCCCGACGGATTCAACGACTTCGACTGCTTGCCTCCAAGGGCCCCGCCAACCGCCACAAGAGCCTCGCAGGGGGCACACTACTCGCCACTCTCTCCCTGCGCCCCGCCGCTGCCGCCTCCACCCCCGCCGCCGGCCGCCGCCGCCCCCACCGCCCCCACGGCTGGCGGCGGCGGCGACTCTGCCCCACCGGCCCCCAGTCCGTTGACCCACTCCACCACCTCGCCCCACACGTCAAAGTACAGCATGTGACCCGCCTCCGGAACCACCTTGACGCGCACACCGCCACCGTCGCCGCCACCGCCGCTGCCGCCGCCGCCACCGCACGAAGGACCAGACCCCCCGCCACCATCACCACGACCGCACGCACCGGCGCTATCACCAGCGCCGCCCGATCGTTGGCCGCCGCCGCCGTCGCTGTCGCCGTCGCCAGCATCCCATCTGCCAGCTCCCGCTTTAGCGGTGCCTTCGGCGGCGGCTCCGGCGGCGGCCGCCATCCTGTCTGCCAGGTGCGTCGCCATGGCGGGGGTGCAGCCGCGGTCGCGGCCGCCCTGCCAGATGGCCACGGGGGCGTGGCGCGCCGCCGGGTCGAAACCCCAGCCCGCCCGCCCCGCGAACATGAGGTTCTCCCGGTGTACGGCGTCCTCCTGGCCCCTGCCGTACACCTCGAGCGCGCTCTCCATGAACAGCTCCTCCACCTGCGAAGTGGATGGTGGGGATTGAAGAAGGGAAACGGGTCGCGTTTCGGACACCTAATCGCAACCGAAACAAACAAGCTTGTGGCGGTGTTGGTGTCGTTGTGGGGTAGGGATCGCGTAGGCAGGGAGGGTTCAGGGGGCGGCCGTGTGTGTGTGTGGGGGGGGGTGAGGGGGTTTTGGGGCGGGCGGCCGCAGTCACCCCGGATCTCCCCCCTTCCAACCGCGCGAAACAGCCCGTTCCGCGCTCCTCCCCACAAACCCCGTCCGCACCAGCCACCATGCCGAGTCGCCCCCCCACCCCCCTCCTGCGCCTCTTCCCCGCGTTTTCGGCCCCAGCCTCAGCCCCGGCGGCTGCAACACTGCTGCTGCGACGCCGCCCTCCACCTGCCCCCTGCCCTGCTCTGCCCTGTCCCTGGCCCCTAGCAGGTGAAAACGCCTTTGCGTCCTCTCCACCCGTGCCCCTCCCCCGCCCCAGCCGCGCCGCGACCCGCTTCCCAAACTCTACCGCCCCCTCCACCTCCACACACATGGCCCCGGCTGGCCACAGCCCCACCTGCCTGCAAAAGTGCGTTTGCGCCCTGTGGCCCCCCTACCCCCCTTCCGCGCCACCCACATGTAAACCCACATGTAAACCCCGGCCTCAGGCCCCACCTCGGGCCGCCGCAGCGCCTCCACGTCCGCCTTTGCGCTGTAGGGCGCGAACGAGTCGCGCAGCGCCTTGAGCGGCCGCCGCCGAAACGCCGCCGCCTCCGCCCGCACCACCATGCCTATGAGCCAGGGCGCGTAGGCCGCGGCCCAATAGGCTACCTGTGGGAGGGGGGGAGGAAAGGGGCGGGCGGGGTCGGGAGGTGCGGGCGGGGGGGGGGGCAGGGGGCGAGGCGGCCAAGAGGTCGGAAAGCGTTCGCGCTAGCGAAGCCTGCGGCGCAGGCCGTCGCGTTCCCACCCGGCGGACAACGAAGGCCATCCAGGTGGCGCACCAGGTGTTTGTGCTACGCATCCGCGGGTGTGGGAACGGAGTGAAGAAAACAGGTCTAGAAGGTAGCTAGTGTGTGTTACGTCGTGCGGTAGCTAGTGTGTGTATGTGTGTGTGTGTGAGGGGGGGTCAAGGGATTGGGGCGGACCACGGCGGCAGGGCGGGGGAGCTGCCAGGGTGGGACACGGCGTATGGCACATGGGGGATGGGGGGTGAGGCACACAGGGCGAACAGCACAGGACACTGTGCGCCGGCTTGGCGTGGCGGCAGGGGCCGGGCGCAAGATGGCGCGGACGCACTGGCCTGCTCCACCCTGCCGTGCCGCCTCTTCCCCACCACCCCGCCGTGCGCCCCCCCCCGTCCATCCCGGCTACCCTCTCCGACACCCCCAGCCCGACCATCCCACCTCCCATGCTCAGCGCCTCCCCTGCGCCCGCCCATCCCGTCCACCTGGAACAGCAGCGCCATGCCCCTCCGCTTGTTGGGCGTGTCGGGCGGACCAATGGCCGACACCAGCGCCACGCCCGCCACCACCACCACCTCAGCGTCCTCCTCGGGCTGCTCACCGGCTGCTGCTGCTGCGGCGGCGGCGGCTGGCGGCGGCGGCGGCAACGCCGGCGCGCCGTCGTCCGCGCCGTCCACACCCCGCGGCGCGACCGGGCTCGCCAGCCGCGTCTCCGCACCCCCCTGAGGCCCCGCCTTGTGGGCTGCCAGTCCCGGCGGCTTCGCGGTCGCCCCGGCTTCCCCGCCCGCCTCCGCTCCTGCCCCTGCGTCAGACCGTGCGTCGGCCGCAGCTGCATCCGTGTCCCGCACGATCGCTGCCTCAGCCGCAGCGTCCGCGGGCGCGGGCGTTGGCGCCACTGCGGGCGTTGGCGCGGCCGGCGCCTCCCGTCCCACGGCAGCGGTGCTCCGCACAGACGCAGGCTCGGTCGACGCCGCTGCCTCTGACGCCGCTGCATTAGCTGGCGACGGCGGCGGCGGCGGCTGTTGGGTTCCTGACGGCAGCGGCGGCGGCGGCGGCGGCTGCGGGCGGATGCACGCCAGCGCGGTGGCGAAGGGCGTGCCCGCGCTGAAGCCTATGACGGCCACCCGGCGGAGGCCCAGCTGGCGGCAGAACTCCCTGTAGAGAGGGGGGGAGGCGCCGACAGCGGGCTTGTTACTGGGTTGGCCGGGGTCCTCACTGGAGAAGTCTCGGGCCTGCGAGGCGGGGCGGGGGCGCTGCGGCGGCGCGGCGGGCGCCCTTTCCACCGACGCGCAGGGGGTGGAGGTGGAGGAAATGTGGGCTCCTGGAGGAGGAGGGCCGCAGGGCCACAGGGCTGCAGGGCTGGAGGGGAAGCCGCGCCCCGGCGCAGGCCGGCCTGAGGTTGCGTTGCCCCCGGGCCGCCCCGCCTCCCCCCCCGGTCCGCC
>LSYV01000107.1:41546-55752 GCA_001584585.1 Gonium pectorale | reverse complement strand
CTGCGGCGGGCGATGAGGCGGCAGCACCGGCAGCGGCTCCGCCCTCCTGCCTTCGTGCCCTCCTCCTCCGCTTGGCCGCCTCCTGCGACGTGGCCTGGCACACCGACACCTCGGTCCACTTCCGCTCCGCGACCTTCTACGGCTGGAGCGGCCGCGACGTCACCGTCACCAGCCAGCTGCCGCCCGACGCGCCCTCGCGCCTCATGCTGACTCCACCCCTGAGCCCGGAGCTGGAGGCGGCCTGCCCCCCGCAGCCGCCCGTCAGCAGCCCCACGCCGGTGGGCCCCAGCTTCCCTGCCCTCGCAGCTCTCCCGCCCGAAGCCCCTGAAACACAGCCATCCGGGTCAAACGGGCAAACCCGCCCCGGCAGCGGTCCGCTTACAGGACAGGACGCTACGCCGCATCCCGTTGCGACCGAAGATGATAGCAGCGGGGCCGCCAGCAGGCGGGTGATCGCCCTCGCTGTGGCCATTCCGGTCGGCGTCTTCCTGTTGGCAGCGGTCGCGGGTGTGTTGCTCCTGGTGCTGAGGAGGCGGGGGCGGCGGGCTAGCATATACACGACGACGGCTTCCGAGCCTCCCAGGCAGTCCGACCCTGGCGACGTGCCCTTGGCTACTCTGATGGCGGACCCGCCCCACGCCGCCGCCGTGCCGCCTGCGGAGGGCTGTGTGTCCTTGCTGGGGCTCATGGAGCAGCGGGAGGCAGCGATCCTTTCACGGATCGCAGAGGGGGCGGAGGGACAGAAGGGCAATTGGCCTTCCTCAAGCGTAAGGTCGTTCCACCTATCTTCCGGTGAGCCAGTCGGCCCCGGTTGGGGCACGGTGGGGTTTATTCAGTCCGTGGGCAAGAGCTGACTGATGACCGTCGACCACGGGGGGGTGTCAGGGGCGGCCCCAAACGGTTATCCTGCCTGGGTGACTGGTCGGTGATTGGGTCAATTGCCGGGCGGAGCCCTTGTGGCTGCAGCGCTCGACTTGTACGGTACGCCTCGGCCATCCGTATCAGAAGGCCTCTGGCAGACCTCGGTTGGGATGTCAGGAAGCGCCCTGGGGGCTGGGGGCTGCGGGGGAGGAGCCGGGCGTGCAGCTGGACAGCGTGTGGGGGGCATGTGGCCACAGCAGCCCACGTCAAAGTCACGGCGCCAACCCCCTGCGTGCCCGCCCTGTCCGTGTCCCCGCCGCATCGCACCCTCACAGCTGGCCGGCTACGAGACAGGCCGCCCCGCGACAGAGTGACCCCCCTGGCCTGCGTGATCCGGAGACGAATGGAGGCGCTGGAGGGCGCTGCTGGGGGCGATGACGGACCGGTGCGGCTGTTCTCCATCCTCGGGACCGGCTCGTACGGTACCGTGTACCTTGGTAAGTGTGGGTGCAGCGGTACGCAGTGGGGTTACGGGTTATGGGACTGTACTGTGGACCAGGCCATCCCAGTGGACCGGCCCAGCCTGCGCGGCCCTCCCAGGTACTCAACCGCATGGGGTCGTCGGCCGCCGCCCTCACGCACCCCACCCCCTGCGTTCCCCTACGCGGCTCCCGCCTTTAGGAAGTTGTGTCCCCGCTGGGCCTGCCACGCTTCTCGCCTGCCGTGTTCAAGCGCGCAGCATACCCAGCCGCCCGGCCACGGGCGCTCCCAACTGCCTGCCCTTCCAACGCTCTTGCTAGCTCCCGTCCTGCCCCCTACCTGCTCACCCACCATGCAACCTGGCACCCACCCCGACACCTGTCAGCCCCCAGCAGCTGAGCTGCCCTTAACAAGGCGCCCCGCCCCCCATTTACCTGCAGGCCTGTGGCGCGGCCTCTCCGTTGCCGCCAAGATCCTGGTGGTTCACGATACACTGCTGGGTCCCGAGGGCCGCCTGCGGCAGCGCGCGATCCTGGAGGCCGCCATCGGTACCACCCTGGACCACCCCAACGTGGTCGCAACCTACGCATTTGACGTGAAGCCGCTGGGCGTGCAGCCCAGTGAGAGCGAACAGCCGAGTGAGGAGGAGGACCCTTTGTGGCGGCAGCTGGGGACAACGCAGAGTTTGCGACGCGACTGGGGGCTGGCGGCCCAGAGCAGCGTTGGAGGGAAGGCCGGCGGCGCTGACCACGCACATGCTTCGGAGGCCAGCCCCTCCCCCGATGTGTACCAGCTGTACATCCTGCAGGAGCTCTGCTCAGGGGGCAGCATCAAGGAGGCGCTGGGTGGGTGGAGGGGCTTGGGGGGTGGGATGTCACAGCTGGGCGTGTTTCCAACACCCGTAATATCGTGTTTTCGAGTATCCGGGAGTGTTGGTGTGGGACCAATGTTGACCTGTGAAACGGCAACGGTGCATAGCATGCTTCGTCGCGGGCTTAACCGGGTATGCATATTCCTAAGCTCCACCCCGCCCTCCCTCGCTGCGCAGAGCCGTGGGGCGCCCTGTCTGGCGGCCTGCGTGCGGGCGCCTCCTTCGCCGCCGCCTCCCTGCACCTGGCCTTCCAGGTGGCGTGCGGCCTCCGGCACGTGCATGCCGCGGGCATCGTGCATGGGGACATATCCGCGGGGAACGTGCTGCTCGCCAGGCAGGCGGCACCGGCCCCAGACTGTGACGCGCTAGGTCTGGACGAAGCTGAGCAGTCGTGGCGCGGCCGGCTGGCGCGGCCGGGCGTCCCTCCTCCCCCTCCGGTGGTGGCCAAGGTGGCGGACTTCGGGCTGAGCCTGCGGCTGACGGGCAGCCGGACGCACGCAAGCGGGCTGTACCAGGTGAGGACGGATTAGCTTTGGTCGATTGAGGGATGCGCTGGGTGCACTGGGTGAAACGGTTCGAAAGGCTATCCCTCCCTCGGGCCTGGGACTGTAACATGCGCACATCTACTCGGTGCATACTGTACGCGTATGCAATTGATCTGCCCTTCCTGACTTGTGTCCCCGCGTTTCCCTTGCGCATGCATCTGCAGGGCACCCCCGTGTACATGGCGCCGGAGGTGGTCGCCAACGGCCGTGTGGGCCCCGCGTCCGACGTCTACTCGTTCGGGGTGCTGCTGCTGGAGCTGGTGATGGGCATGCCCGCGTCCATAATCCGGGACGCGGTCCGCGCAGTGTCCGGCGGGCTGACCGTCGCCGAGCTGCGTGGCGAGATCAACCCCATGCTGGCAGTGCTGCGATCACACCTGCCGCACGATCGCAGCCCCACCTGCCCCGCCCAGCTGAGGCAGCTGGCAGCCGACTGCCTCGCGCCCGCGGCGGGGAGCCGGCCGACGTGCACACAGGTGAGGATGCCGTACATGCCGTACACGCAGTACGTTGCGCGCGGAGCACTTTTTTAGCGCCCGTACGTGGCCCCCTTCCTCATTGCAGCATTGTGGTGTCCGTACGTCGGGCGGCGCAGGGCCCGATGCCCACCCAATGTACGGCGGGTGAAGCATGTGCCGCGTTTGGGGCGGAAGGGCACGCCACCCAGCAGCCACCTAGGCAGCCAGGCACGGACTTCACTCTCCTGGACGACACGGGTTCCGGTGTGTGAGGTGCTGCCGCTGCTTGTGAGGCGAGGGCGGGTGCCCACCGGTCCTCCCCTGAGCAGGCTCCCCGCTGCTGCGGAGTTGCCGTACGTGTCCACCATGAGCGTACTCCCGTGACGACGTGACGATGTGACGTCAACTCTGCGACTCCCCGCCGCTGCAGGTGGCGGAGACGCTCGTGGGCGTTTTGGAGTCCCTGGCGCCCCCAGCGAGGCCGTCAGCAGAGGCGGCGCCGGCAGCGCCGGCGACATGACTGACGCTGCGCCGCCTCTGAACCTCTCCGAACGTCGCACATGGCCTCGCGCACATGATCAACAAGCATCACCTCGATTGGCATCAACGATCCCGGGTTGGGAAGTTCCGCGGCAGCCCACCATTTACGACGACGCGCATGCGCCCGGACGCCAGCCGCCATGCTAGTCGGCCCTTCACTACTGGGCTCTCGGGGCTATGTGACCGCCGCGTTGCACCCGCCTGCGATCGCACCTCCTGGGGCAGCGAGCGGTGTTGCGTGCGCTGGGGGGGGGGAGTCGTCGGCACGGGAGCGGCGCGGTCGGACCTTGCATACCGTCCCTGCACACGCATACGTTCAGTTTTCGTCACCGCACGCATCACCCATCGTTTCCCTTCTTAATGACCCGTCGTTGCACGCCTGCTTGTTCCGTTCCGCCGGTACGTACGTATAATTCGCGCACCCGACCATGCCGAGTGGGCCGATAGATCCTGCTGGCCCGCCCTGGGTGTGCTGGCCCGCCTGCTGTGGCCGCCTATAGAAAAAGGGAAGTGCCGCAGCGATAGGCCAGAGGTGTGCGCACGGCTACGCACTCACGATGCTACCGGCGCTCTTGTACATTGCACCGCCGGCTCCATGGCATGCACCGACGCTCCTTGTGGCGACGCCATGGCGCCTTGTTGTTTTGACGTAGTCTGTGCGGATTTGCATGTAGGACAGGCCTGCGGCGATGCCGCTAGCTGTGTTGTGACGCACTACCTGGATGTGTGGGCTACACGGAGGTTGGGCGGCGCTGAGGGCCGCCAGCCTCCGCCGGCTCCGCGACCAGGTTCGGCACAGTCGCATACTAGACCCGTGCATGCGCGCTCGCTGGGAGGTCCGCTCCCTCTTTCTCTTCGCAGCTTTCCGTTCTTTGCTTAGCCGCCCGCACACACGCTGCGCACCGGCGGCCCCGTTGCCTTTCACAAATCTTCATGTACATCCTCTTCATATCATGTGTGTGTGTCTGGGCTCGTGTGCTTCGTCAGTGGGAGCGCGCCGTGGTCGGTCGGGACTCAACCGACTCTGCAAACGGCTGCGCAGCATAAGTTTTATTTCTGCATACGCGCCGCCTGTCGTACGCAACACGCACTCACCGGTGCTCTGTCCGTGGTATGTGTTTGAACGATACCTCGTTCCAAAGGGCACCTCGCTTGTCACCGGGTACATCCCATGCGGCCCATGCGGGACGCCGGTCTCATACATACATACATACGGTACATACATGGCTGTCGTCGGCGACGACGTGGCGTTCAACATTTTCGACCCTTTTGTTACCGCTGGTGTTGGCAGCTATGCTGATCTCTTGCTCTTGGCTTCGTGCCTCAGTATACGGTATCGTCTAGCCCATAGCTAGGTAGTGATGGATTGGGTTCCGATTGTTGGCAGTATTCAGCAGTCTGAACTGGCGCGCTCTCGGCTTGCGCGCAGCCGCGCACGCAGACTGTTAACGGTGGCAGGGGGTCTTGCGGTGGACCCCACAACACGGGCCCGGCGGGACGGCAGGAGTTTCAAGGCAGTGCGTTGGTGACCCCGCAAAAGGCGCGTCACCGGGGTTCCGAGGCGCAATGGTATTCTGTGACGCAGTATCGTGCTGCCCACCGCCTGCCTAGCAGGGTCATGGCCCACTACTCCAGCAGCATGTAAGTCCCCGTGCACTTCCCTTCTTTTGCACCGGACTGACATCATGCCCGTCTTTGTGGCGAGGCGACAGATATCAATCCCTGCCCCGCACGACACGTGCCCGAGGAGCCCAACTGCCATGAGCCATGTCCTCTCGTGCGGGATACACGCCGGCTGCCGGGAAGTCCCAGCCGTGGACGTACCAGTAACATACAGAACAGGGTGAGCGCTGGGCTGTTTCACGACTTCTTCCTTGGATAACCGAGCGTGTCTCTCCACCACTCCCTCTCTGCCACGCGCGATGTGGCAAATGCGGATGGGCGCGGTACATCACGTCGCCTATTGTATGGTTTGTATCCATTGTATCGTTGCGCACTCTGACGCTCATCGGGCCTCATCAAGGCCTATCGATATGCGTCTCATCCTTGTCAGAGCTACTTATGTTGCGTTCCAGGGACGCAGGGTTTTGGCCGCCGCCTCCCTGCACCTGGCCTTCCAGGTGGCGTGCGGCCTCCGGCACGTGCATGCCGCGGGCATCGTGCACGGGGACATATCCGCGGGGAACGTGCTGCTCGCCAGGCAGCCGGCACCGGCCCCAGACGGTGACACGGCGAGTCTGGACGAAGCTGAGCAGTCGTGGCGCGGCCGGCTGGCGCGGCCGGGCGTCCCTCCTCCCCCTCCGGTGGTGGCCAAGGTGGCGGACTTCGGGCTGAGCCTGCGGCTGACGGGCAGCCGGACGCATGCAAGCGGGCTCGCGGCCAGCTGCCCGGACGTCCCTGGTTGTGTAGCGACGGGTTTTAGTTTGCATGAGACAGCGGCTCGGCTTCGGGACGCGCTCAAGTGGCACCTGGAAGCTATGCTCAAAGACGGGGATAGTGTTCCGGTGTTGAGGACGCTTCAATTCAACTGTGCAATTGTGGTCACCATACAGGAGCTGGTCACCGTCCACTTCACATAACTTCACCGACGTCCAAGACATGCTTGTAGCTGGCGAAGGAAGGCACAGCAATACAGCGTAAAGGGCTCTCGTGGACCAGGCAGGAACCGGTGACTAGGCAGGCGCCGTTTTCGTAAACCGCGGGGATGCAGACTAACGCACTTATGGTTCGGGCACGTACATCTTTATTTAGGCAGGTGGTGGTTCTTAGCTGCAATTAGTGTGTTTTGCCTACCTTCCCTTTCTGCGCCCTTGCGATGCATTGTTAAGGGCATACGGATTTGGCCTATGGCGGCGTTGTCTGTGGTGGACTGCTGTCAGTGTGCTCTGTGTTACGTCAGTGTGCTCTGTGTGTGGACCGGGCTACGGAAAGGTCGCTTGAAGGTAGTCGAACCCGCTGTTCTTGATCTTCCGTTGCCTATCAATGGGGTCAATAACTGTTACAACTTCAGCCCCTTTTGTTTTACATCTGTATGCCGTACAAGTGAGGCGGGCTGACTATCAAAGCCAAGCACAGAGACCATGCTCAACCTGCACATACGAAGGTGTGCAGGGCATGTAGCCTACAGAAGTCGTTATGGCAGCGGGCGCTCAGCAGCGCACTGGCCTCGCTAGCAAATGCATAGAACAATGTCGGATATCGTCAAGCGGCAAGTACACTTATCGATGAACGGCGTAGCGTTTAAGGACCGCAAACAGCCGTTCGATGCCTTTTAAGTCGATACTCCGTACTGCGTTCGGGCTGCTCTGGGCCGTTGCCTGCTTGGCGTCGGTCGTAGGAGCCCACCTCTCCCCAGAGGATGTCTTTACGTCGGGCCTGCGGGAATCGCTCGCGGCTGGCGGGGCCGTGCAGGCAGGGCCCGGTGGCTCGGCCCTGACCGGCTCCGCGCTCCTCCGGGCCGGCACCTACCGACCCCTTGACGTGCAGTCTGTGGAGGTTGCCGGCCATTTGGTAGTGGTGGGGTCGGGGGACGGCGAGGGGGGCGGCGGGGCGGCGGCAGCAGGCGGCGGCACTGCCGCCACCACGCTCGACCTCTCCGCCTTCCAGGACGGGCCAGCGTTTCTGATGCTGAACGGTGAGATCTTGAGGGGTCACCCTGGTTAAAGATGCCACTTCCCGTGGTGCCGCGTGGCTGCCGAGTTGTCTTGGCAGTTGGGTCCCGTGCTTCAGCGGGTTTAGCGGGAGTCTGCTGCCTCGGCTCTCATCTTCCCCCCGCTCCAGGCTCCTCCCTGGAGCTGCACAACTTGACGGTCCTGCTGCCGCCGGCGCCGCCCGAGGCGCTCACGGCGCAGCCCCCCACCGTGCTGAGCCACGTCATCGGAGGCAGCCCCGCGCGGGTGACGCTGTCCGGGGTGCGACTGGTGCTTACCACACAGACGTGAGTGCGGCGCCTGCGCCCCGCATGGCTGTTGCGCGTCTCAGCGGCTGCCCTACGCGAGGAGCACCGTGGCGCCAAGGGGCGGCACCCGCACGTGCGGACGCATGCTGCAGCCCAGGCGCCCTTCGGCGGTGGCTGCCACCATTGGGGTGCACCCCAGCGCTCCCACCTCCTGAGCTGAGCGCACCCGGAGGCCTGCGCCGGATGATGTTACGGCGAACCAGCACGCCTTTTTAAACCTGGCTCCTCACCCAACCCGCTTCGCAGGGAGCTGGCTGCCTATACGCGGCAGGTGTGCGACCCGCAGCGCTGGGCCTTCAATCTGCGGCGGCTCGAGGTGCTCCGCGGGGAGGTGCTCTTCGGCAACGGGTCCATGCCGCTGGGCTGGGCCCCGCCCCTCGAGGGCCAGCAAGCCGCCTCCGCCTCCACCACATCACCATCACCGGTGCCCTCCCCAGCCGCGGCGCTGCTGCTCCGGACTGTCGTCACGTGCTGCGGCGGTGATGGGGCCGGGCCGCCGGGCCCCTGGGTGTGCACCGCGACGGCCGTGTGGGGCGCGGCCCACCTGCTGGCCACCGCGAGAGAGGCGATGCCCGCCACCTCCAGCCTGGTGCTGCTGTCGCTAGCCGCCCACGTCACCCTCGACCCCGAGGCCGCGGGCGGGCCGCTGGAGGTGCGGTCGGGCGTCACGCTGTGCCTGTACGGCAACCCAGACCCCTCCGCCGCGGGGCCCACCACCCAGGTGCGCAGCAGGCGGGGCGGGACAGTGGCTGCGGCACAGGGCGGCTGTGGCTGCGGCTGCGGCCCGGAGGCGTGCGTCCCCGCACGGTGGTGTGGATGGGGACTCTTGCATTCGGTACGGAGTGGAGTCATTTGTGTCTGCAAGGTTGTACGGCTTCGCGTCTGCAAAGTTGTACGGCTTCGCGTCTGCAAAGTTGTATGGCGTCAGCGTCTGCCAGTCGCGACTCCGTCCGGGGGTGCGTTGTGACTTGTGAGGGACAGGGGCCGGGCGCGCCGGCCGTGTTTGTGCCCGCACCTTTACGCGCGTCCTCCTCCTCCGGCATCTCCGGGACTGATGCGGGGTTGGGCCCTCGGGCGGCTCCTGCAGGCCTTTGGCGTGGCTGTCCACTAATGCCACCGACGGCAACAGTGTGTCCACTAATGCCACCGACGGCAACAGTGTGTCCACTAATGCCACCGACGGCAACAGTGTGTCCACTAAATGCCACCGACGGCAATAGTGTGTCCACTAAATGCCACCGACGGCAATAGTGTGTCCACTAAATGCCACCGACGGCAACAGTGTGTCCACTAAATGCCACCGACGGCAATAGTGTGTCCACTAAATGCCACCGACGGCAACAGTGTGTCCACTAAATGCCACCGACGGCAACAGTGTGTCCACTAATGCCACCGACGGCAACACCGTCACTCTGCGCTCTCGACCGGTGATTGTGTGCATGTGAGTACCAACACGATCGAATATCCACCCACTCACTAAGGATGCTGCAGGAAGCTGAAGGATGCTTGTGACCCTGGAGTGTGCTTGCGCTCGGCCCCGCGGCGACCACGTATCGGCCGTCCAATCACCTATTACCACAATGCCTTGCAGCCTTCGTTTCCAGACCCGCGCCACTCCCTCCCACCATGCGCCGCCGGGAGCTCCCTGCCACAGGTTGCTTGCGCGCCTGCCTGACACCATCTGCCCCTGCCTCGTACCCGCCGCCGCCCCTGCCTCCTCGCAGCTCGACTTCGCGGGGATCGAGTCCGCCGTCCGCACGACGGCGGGCTTTGTGCAGCTGCAGGACCTGGTGCTGCTGGGGCTGCCGTACCCGGCCAAGGTTGGCAACCTCGTGCAAGCGGTGGCGGCCTGGGTGCACGCGGTGGAGATTGCGAGGTAGGGCGCCCCGGGGGGGGCCTGGCGCCAGCAGGCTGGTGGAGAGGACCTTGCTGGGCGCCCTGCCTAAGAAATCCTGCTGCCCGTGTATGTGCGTATCTGCGGGCGGAGTGTGCCTCCGCGAGCTGCTTCATGGTTCGGCGCCCCCCCCACCCCCCCACCCATGACACACCCACCCATCTACCCACCCACCCACCCACCCATGACCCACCCGCGTGCGTGCATGTGCAGACCGCCTGCCTGGATGATGGGTGCTCCGCTGCCAGTCTTGCGGCTCTCCGTCCTCCGCTGCGCGCTGGTGCTGCCCGCTGCGGAGGCAGCCTGGTGGCGAGCCGCAATCGCCGCGGAGGCGGCAGCGCCGGGCGGCGCAGGGCCGTACCTGGACTGGGACTGGAGGTGGGCACCCCTGGAGGGCCACCCGGACTGGGGGCGGGGCGGGCCTGGCGGGACTCGGGAGAGGACGGCAGCGAAGGTTGGCGACGCTGATGCTACCTTGGAGCGGAACGGGAGTGCTGTCCACCCGACTCTCCCGCCATGCGCTACGCTTTACCTGCACACAACTGTCCCTCTCTCGCGGCGTTGCGGCGTGGCCGCTGTGCACGTCCTCCCCCGCCCGGCACAGAGAATGCCTTCCAACCCACTACCCCGCCCCCCCGGGCACAGAGAATGCCTTCCAACTCACTACCCCCCTCCGCCCCCGGCACAGGATGGCTCTCGAGCCGGTGGCGGGCCCGGTGGCGGCAGGCGCGACACCGCTCGAAGCTAGGCGGCGGCCCGTGAGCCTCCTGGACGGAAGCGTGCGGCCCAGCAGGAGCCTCGCCTCGTGCGTGATGTGGAGCATCGAGGAAGTGGGGGCCGCTGCGTCGCCTCGCGCGGCCGCCGTGGCAGCGGCCTGGCCGCTGGGGAGCCAGTACGACCAGCCGTCGGAGGCAGCGCAGGTGGGTGGGTGGGTGGGTGGGTGATTGGGTAGGTGGGTGGTGCGGCGGATGCGGAAGGCACTTGTCCTGTTACCATCTCTCGCGTGGCAGGGCCATTGGCACGTTCGCACACCTTCGCAGCCGCCGAGGAGGGGGGCATCTGATTTGGAGTAGAGGGAACATGGAGGCGCACCGTCCCAGAACGCGCATGGCCGACTCAGCCACGTACTCTGTCAGCGAGGCGGCTCTTTTGAAGACGTCCAGCCTGAGTCCATGCATCTGTTATGCATCTAATCGAGCCAGGAGGGTGCCAGCCAGGGGGGTACCTGGCACCCTGCTGCCCACCGACGCAGTGTGCCGTTGTTTCGGCCCTTGCCAGTCCCGCCTTTGTCACTACAGCCGAATTGCATCCAACCGTCGTGTTGCACAACCCCAGCCAAGCCAGGCGCCTGCAGCAGGAGGCGGGCGGCGAGGTTGTCACCCGCGGGCCACGCGCTCAGGGTGCCCGCAGAGTTTGGTGGTTGGGCTTGGGCTTCGGGGTGCGTGGTGGTCTTTGGTGGTGTTTCTTTGCGGTGTTGTGCGTTGTGGCGTGTTTTGCGGTGCTACTCCCCTGTTGGGGCCGGTGCCGTCCGTCGCTCTGTTCTGCGGTTGGCAGGGGGGTAGTGGTTCGGGTTTCCGGCTTAGGGAGTAGGGGGGGGTCTTGCTGCCTGTGCTCCTAAGGCCCTTTTGGTATGTTTCGCTCCTGCCCTGGCGTCCGTCTCCTCTTCTGCTTTGTTTTCGACCTTCGGCCTTCCTGTTCTGTGGTCTTTAGGTATAGGGATCCTTCTCTTCGTGTGTGCGCCGTCGGTGTTTGGGCTTGGCTACCGTGGTGCGCTGTAGTTAGGGCAGTGATTCTCGTCACGGGAGGGCTATCTGTACCTCCCGATGTCTGCGCCCTTTCTCTCCTCTCCGCCTTTAACCTTCCCACAGCAGAAAGAAAAACGTGCTGCCCACAGACGGGGGCTCCCTCCTTCCCGTCCCTGCTGATGGTGGCTAACCGTGGCCATAACCGACTCCATAACCTGCTCCCCCTATCGCCCGCAGCTGAAGCTGCGCGACTTCAGGATACTCAGCACTAGGTCGCCCGAGTCAGACCTGGTTTTGCAGTGCCCCTCCTCGCCCACGGGCGTCACGGTCCTGGTTCCCAGCGAATGGCAGATGTTTCCCGTGCTGGACGGCATGGAGGGAGCCACCGGGAACGGGACGCTGCTGGTTACTTTCCCGGGCTGGTTACGGTGGGAGCTGCCCGACGACTCGCCCTGCGCCCTCATGGGCTGGCCCGCCTCCCAGACCGGCCGGCGGATCATGTGGGATATGCAGGTGGGCGTCGGTGGGTGGGCGGCCAGGTGGGTGTGGGGTCGTTGGGTATCAAAGGGTTGGAAGGCGTCATCAGCAGAAGAACCGGAGGCGCATGCCATCCCGGTCATTGCACCACCTAAGCGTGCGATCTGCGACCGCCAAGGTCCGACGCAGCTGTACCAGGGAGGCGCACATGCACAGGATGCCTTTGCTAGCTACCTCTTAGACCTGTTTTCTGCACTCCACCACGCATACGTTACACACGCGCACGCGCACGCGCACACGCACACGCGCACACACGTATTTGAACACGTGCCACGTACGGGATGTGGGGTTAGATTACTGTCGGTGGGACGGTAGCCGGTTGGCACTACAGGCACTACAGGCACTACAGGCACCACAGGCACTACAGGCACTACTGGCTTGCGGTGGCGGGACAGGGTGGAGAGGCGTGGCCTACCAGTGCTTTCCCGCCCCCCAACCTGCCCTGCTACTGCCCCCTCCCCCCCTCCGCCCCCCACGCCGCCACTGCCGGAACGCACTGCAGGGTGCGGTGGCCCAGCTAGGGCTGCCCACCTCCTCGCCCTTCACGCTGGTGGACGTGGTGCTGTACAACCTGGCACCGGCGGGACCCGAGCTGCAGCGGCTCAGCCCGCCCCCGCCGTCCGAGCCGGAGCCGACACACGCAGCCCTGCAGCCAGCGACGTACGGCTCGCCTCCTGACAGCACGGGCAGTTCCAGTGGCGGCAATGGCAATCGGCGATCCGTGATTGCCTTTCCTGGGGGTGGCAGTGCCGATGGAGCAGCCGATGGCAGTGGTGTAAGCCCGGTGCTCCCCGGCGACGGAGCGGCCCCGTCCCCGCCATGGCCGCCCAGCTACCCGCCCGATGCCCCTCCCCCACTGGAGCCGGGCCCGCCACCGCTGCCCCCGTCGCCCCCTCCGGCCCCCTCACCACCCCCGCCGCCGCCCCCGAGCCGCGAGGCGCTGCTGGACGCCGCGCTGTCGTCCCTGGCGTTGCCGCTCTGGAACTTTGCAGTGAACAGGCGAGTGCCGGTGTGGGCCCAGGTCCACAGGTCCAGCCGTTCCCGCTGCCACCGTTTGCGCAGGGGCCTGCGCTGCGCGCAGCCGAACAGCCATTGGTGCGAAGTGCTGTCCGTTCTTGAGCTGTTTGGCTGGCATGACTGACGCTATCGATATTGCAGCTACAACCGTTGCACGCCCTGTCCCTGCCCGCTCTGGGGCTGAGATCAGCGGCAGCAGCTGCCCGGCAAAGCCTCAATGGCCCACATGTCCGTGCCGAGCTGTCAGGTCGCACCGGTACACTTTGGGCGCCGCTACACGTGGCACGCCCACCGTTCCCTGTTTGTGCCTGAATCCGAGCATACAAAAGCAGAAGCGTAGGTGGAGGAGACGATAGCGTCTTGATGGATGGAAAATGAAAGGTGGCGTCATGTGAAGAGGAGGGGCCCCACACCCGCTCTTCCCGAAGGCAGGCCCTACGAGGCACCGCAGCTATGTGGTGTTGGCGAAGCAAGGCAATGGCACGGTGGCGGCCGCCTTCAATCCCTCCGCCCGGGCCCGCTCTGCTGTGCAGGTCGTCCGACCCTCCCCCGCTGCGCCTCCGTCGCGTCACCTTGGTGGTCCCCCGCGCCGAGCTGGCCCTGCTGCGGGGGCTGCTGGAGGAGGCGGGGGCGCTGCCGCCAGAGCCAATGCCCTCACCGCCACTGTCTCCTGGATCTGAAGCCCCCATCACTAAACGGGGTGGCTCGGAAGAGAATGCCGGAGTGGACAGCCCCGGTGATTCGCGCCCACGGCTGCGTAGGCGGCTAGGAGCTGTGCCTAAGCGAGCGGGTGCCTCGACGCGCCGGAGGGCGCAGTCCACTGCGGCGGGCGATGAGGCGGCAGCACCGGCAGCGGCTCCGCCCTCCTGCCTTCGTGCCCTCCTCCTCCGCTTGGCCGCCTCCTGCGACGTGGCCTGGCACACCGACACCTCGGTCCACTTCCGCTCCGCGACCTTCTACGGCTGGAGCGGCCGCGACGTCACCGTCACCAGCCAGCTGCCGCCCGACGCGCCCTCGCGCCTCATGCTGACTCCACCCCTGAGCCCGGAGCTGGAGGCGGCCTGCCCCCCGCAGCCGCCCGTCAGCAGCCCCACGCCGGCGGGCCCCAGCTCCCCTGCCCTCGCAGCTCTCCCGCCCGAAGCCCCTGAAACACAGCCATCCGGGTCAAACGGGCAAACCCGCCCCGGCAGCGGTCCGCTTACAGGACAGGACGCTACGCCGCATCCCGTTGCGACCGAAGATGATAGCAGCCGGGCCGCCAGCAGGCGGGTGATCGCCCTCGCTGTGGCCATTCCGGTCG
>LSYV01000107.1:0-18726 GCA_001584585.1 Gonium pectorale | reverse complement strand
AAACCAACCCTCCAGCGCGCTGCATGCCAACTCCTTATACGCGCGCAGACCGACCGGGCACCCGGGCACTCACGACTGTGAGGTACGGCACGGTGACTGCACTGCCGGACGCCGAGCTGGAGTTGTCTGGCTGGCGCACGGTCAGCTTGAAGTGGCGGGCCGGCCTGAGAGCGCGCGGCACGTGGGAGGCGGGGGGGGGGCGGGCAAACGGGCCCGCTGGCGTCAGTACAAAGGCGCGGCTCGACGGAAGAACGCAGCGCGTATGTACCGAATGCTTGAGGTGCAAGTTAAGGAGCCCTACGGCATCCCCCAAGGATCAGCATCCTTCACAAGCACATCCCACGGGCATCCTGCTCCTTCGCCCGATCCCACCCGTGTGCAGCCTCGCCCGACCCCACCCGTGTGCGTGCAGCCTCGCCGCACCGGGCTGCTGCAAGACGCTGCGATTCCAGCACTACGGCCATGGCTGCCATGGAACCACTCCACTCCCATCTCCACAGTTTCCGGCTAAAATGCGTTCATTCAACAACCATGTCAGTCGCCATCGGCGTGCACAGATAACCATCGGCACCGGGGCGCACGGGGCACACCGACCGTGCTGCTGAGGGCTGATGAGGAGCTGCTGCACACACAGCGTTCCGGCGCTCCCCCGTTTGCCCGCTTCCACCCATAAATGCACGCACCCGCCGCCGATGGTGTCCAGCCCCATGTACGTGAAGTTGACCAGCCCCTCCTTGCGCAGGGCGCTGCGCTCTGACAGCAGCGTGGCGGGGAGCTCGAAGCTGCCGCAGAAGGAGGTCCTGCCGGGCGGCTCCTTGAAGCCCTCGCGGACGACCTGCGGGCGCGTACTCGTCATGCCGCAGCGCATGACTGTTCACTTGCTACAGTGCGCCAACCTATCTACCGAGCACGACCGGTGCGTTCCAAGCCCATACCTCTTGCCCGACAGGCGGGCAAGCCTGCAGTGCCGTAACAAGTTCCTCTCCCAGCCACACCGGGATGATACGTGAGGCTCACCCGCCCCGGCCCCGAACTGCCGATACCACCCACGAGCCCTGACCCAATGGCATGGCACACCCGCCATGGGGTTGCACATGGGGTTACACACATGGGCAGGTGGCCGCAATCAACGCACCCGCATACATACCCGCCCGCCGCCCCCTCATCTATCTATCACTGCTCGATCGCACGCCAGATACGTGACAGCACAGCTCGGGGCCCCGGGCCCACCCGCCCAGCTCACCAGCTCCTGCCACTTGAGCACCAAGGCGCCGGCCCCCTCCGAGGGCCTGACAACCTCCACCTTGCGGTAAAGCGGCGCCAGCGCGTAAGTGTACTCGGTGCGGCTGACGCCCTCCCACATGATGGCAGTCTCGTTGCTGCGAGCGCGGGGTGTTTCAGTGGGGCTTGCTAGAAAGACCCAGCGAGGGAGCTATGGGCACAGGCTGCGAGACATGGGAAGAAACGGGTTGACCACAATGCGGAGCCGCGCTACGGAATCAATGGCCCAGGTAGGTGGCGTTGCCCGCCAGACGCCCGCCGAGGTCGGGGTGTAAGGGGGTGGCGGTGCGCGGGGTTGAAGCCGGAATCGCAGCCATTACAATCTTGACGGTGTCAGCGCTGGGGTATGGGGTACTCGAGCGCCCTTGAGATGTCCGCGCTTGCCCCAGGGGGAGGCCGCGTCAGGAAATGTGACGGCCGGGGTAGCCGCACACGGCACGCATACGCTCGCTCCTTCGTGCGGCTTACGGGTCATGGCACCCCTCCGCAAGCAACCCCGCCCGTATGCGACCCGGCTCGCCGGCGCTCACTGTGTCATGTAGCGGACTCCCTCCAACAGCTCCACACCCGCCAGGTCCTCGGTTGCATTCAGCGTGGTCGCGGCCGTGGATGCATCTGCGTGCGAAGTGGCAGAGAATGAGGCAGGGGTGGCATAACAGAGTGTTGCACTCCTGGGGCATTCCATTTTGCTTGAGGTGTGTGTGCATGTGTGTGAGTGTGCGGGCCACTCACTGGTAGCCTGCCTGCCCGAGTGCCGCCGGTGTATACGACGCGTAGGCCGACAAGGGTCACGCGTGCAGAGGGCTGTTAGCGTTCGGGTCTGGGCCAGCACGCGGTGTATGTATGTGACACAGAGATCCCGTCCAACGACGACCAACTTGGCATCTGTAGCCAGCAGCCATAGCACGTTTGCACCCCCCCCCATGACGTCAGAGGACCCACCTTGCATGCTCCTGACGAGTGACGAGTGGAGCCCATTGGATCGGCGGGAGATTGGGGCAAGCGAGCAAAGGGAGTCGTAAGCGAGCGCGTTCAGGCCAATGCGCCATCGGGATCCGCAGTCAGTTCAAGCGCCAAGAAACAGGTCCTGCGACGGCGGTTTGATGGTGTACGGTGTACGGCGGGCTCACCTGTGGTACGGCCGGGTCGCGAGCTGGCGGTGGCGGCGTCGGCGGCCCTCGGTCTCCTCGGGCGGCACGTACACGCAGCGGTCGAGCGTGGTGTTCTCCGGCAAGACGCACGGCTCGTAGATCTGCGGCCGGCCGTGGACGGCGACGCAGGCGGGATAGGTCACCACCTGCTGCTACGGACGCCTCGTCCGCCTTCAATTAGAGCAGGCACGTACGACGGTAACCAAAAGGGACATAACAGATGCATAAAGGCGCAAGATGGGTGACGCGCACGTGCGTGCGCTGGGGGCTTTGCTTGTGCACAAAACCGCTGGTAGGACGGACAAGCGCATTGTGTTGTCAGACCATTTGTCAGCGGGTGGCGGAAGTACGCGCAGTACGGAAAGTTGCCTGCGAGACCATGACGGCATGGTGGAAGGACACGAAGTACGAAGGTGACAGGCATGCACGTGCCGGACCTTCAGGCGCATCAGGAAGTTTTGGGACGGCAGTCGGGGCCGGGGCTGCTCCGGCGCCTGGTTGAAGATGGCGAGGTTCTGGGCGGGCGGGGTCGAAGCACCGTCCAAAGGGGCTAAGGTTAGGGCATGGACAGGTAGGGGTTAACAGCGCATAACGTTGCGAGTGGATGACGGCGGGCATTAACTTTGGGAGCGGACTCGTGGGTCGGCCATGCCGCCTCGCTCGCTCACGCACCTCGATAAAGTTGAAAAAGCCCAGGATCTCGTAGAAACCTGGAGCCAGCGGTAGGGCGAGGATAAAAGGTTCGTGGCATGGTGAGAGGTAGGAAGGGGAGCGAGGGGTTTCAGTACGGTACATGAAATGCGTTATATGTACGGCGCGAAGAGGGAGTGCTGATCTATCTATCGTCCCAATACATATGCACAGGAGGCGAGCGAGGCTGTCAGAATGGCGCTCACAGGTCGTCTGGACCAGCGGCGGCGGCTTTATTTCATACACACACAGGGAGGCACAGCCGCTGGCCACGCACCCAGCAGCATGCGCCGGTCGCGCGAGATGCGGAATCCGGCCTCCGCAAAGATGTTGACCACCTGGTCCGAAAACGAAATGGCCGTGTCATCAAGCGAGATGGTGCCTGGAGGGTAGGGAAGGGGAGGCGCACAGCGGCGTACAGCTGGTGGTAAGTGGGCGGCAAGGTGCAAAGACCACACCTACCGGCCGACAACTAACAGGGCTGGCAGCAGGGGAACACGCCCAAGGTGCAAAGACCATACCGGCCGACAACAGGGCTGGCAGCAGGGAACCACGCCACATATGTACATGGAGGCACACGTCGGCATGTATAGCCGCGGTGTGGGGACGAGCGATGCCACGGCGCAGGCACGGCGCAAGGCAAGCCTACGACGATGGGGACCGGCTTGCGCTAGCTGCGGCGCTTACGAGCCACGCACCCGCGGTGGTGACGATGCGCACCACGTTGCCCCACACGCTGCCGGCCATGGGCACGCGCGCCACGCCCGTCACCAGCAGGCACACCTCCACATCGCCGGCGCCCTTGATCTGTTGTGGGATGGGCGAGGGGACAAAGTCGAAGTTGGGATAGATCATAGATGGGCGGCGGCGGCGCGGCGGCGGCAAGGGGAGGTGGACAGGCAGCGAGTGAGAGTCAAGGTAGCAAGCAGGCAACTCAGGAGTCCTGGAGTGGAGGCGGGAATGCGCGCGGCGGCGGGTGGCAAAGGTACGCGGGAGATGTGCGCTGCGTGCGGGCGCGCGACGACGGAGCGCCACGGGGCAAGGCGGGTTAAGGTAGGCGATCGTTTGCACGCGAGGGCGGAATCCGGATCCGAGGCGCCCGCCAATACGTACGGCACTTACGTAAAGCGTGCGAAGCTCCATGAGGGCCTGGATGCTGACGCGGCTGGACAGGGGCTGTGGAACGCCCTTGAAGCTGCGCAGCGGCGGCGGGAGCGAGGCAGGAGGTTGCGAAGCGAAAGGGCTTCAACTTGCTGTGGGAGACGCGGCGAGTCGCGAAGGAGTACTAACTTAGCTCGCAGACGGACGGCTGGCCTCACGGCGAGTACTGGGCTGGGCCGGCTTCATATCACGCCATCACGTGGATGTGGCCTTGCTCGGGCGGGCACGCACGGGACAGGAACTAACGCGCAACGCACGCCAGTTGGTCAGGCGGCAATCTGCGGACACACGCCCCTCGCCTAACGTACGGCGTTGAGGTGGTCTTGCGTTGGCGCGGGTAGCGCCCCTGGCCAGCGTCGGCCCGGAGATGTAACACCACACACACACATACACACACAGGATAAGTGTACAGGACACACATACATACAGGACGACGCGCATGCATCGTATGAACGTGCGTGCGTGAACGCACGTGCACGCATGCATGTACGCGGGGAGGCACGTGGGCAGCGTCGGAAACGTCAGTGGCCTTCGGAGGGCACGAAGCACGCACGCGGACAGGCGGACACATACAGGAAGTCCGGCGAGCATGCGTGCACACGCAGTGCACGGAGCGACGGAGGCACCCTGATCGCAAGCATACACCCACGTTGCGGTGCGCAGGACGCCTCCAGCGGGCACGTTGGACGCGGCAGTGGCAGAGTCTCCAGAGCCTGTGGCGGCCTTGCTGCCTTCGGTTGCATTTTCCAGTGCTGTGCGGCTGACCATGAGGCCGTCCAACACAGTAAAGTCGGCGTTGCCGGTGCGGACGACCTCCGTGGTGGAGCCCTTGACGTACATGACCCCGCCGGCGACCTGTTCCACACGGTAGCGCACAAAGTAGTATTTACTCGGCGAAACGGGAAACAGAAAGGGTCATAATCGAAGCTGAAGGGTGTTGACATCATCGCACAACGCGTAAAAAAACCATCGTACGACCGCGGAGCACACAGGCAGTAGCAACTCAGCCTGTCATACGCAAGTAGCTGCATCACAATGAAGCGGGATGATGCGGCCCCGAAGCAAACATCCAGCCCGTGGGGAACGCCGTACAGCGCGGGGCGCGAGCAGACACCAGCGGCAGTCCCTGTCTGGCTGCCCGCGAAGCGAATCGAACCAACATATAACCAATCAACAACGGGCCCCAACCCAATCCTGTCTATTGTACGTGCGGAAGTACCCAGAAGTACGGAAGACCGACCTCTGTGTCCTTCAGCGCGTTGACGATGGCGTAGGTGAGCCCCACGATGGCGCCGATGGTGCAGGCCGCGAAGACAGTAAGAGCGATGAGTCCAATGCTGTGCGTGCAGGGGTATGTGGGCGGGACGGATACGCAGGCAGGCAGGGCAGCGCCGGTAGGCCACGTGTAGCGAAAGGTAAGCCAATTGTTCGTGGGGTTGCTTGCTAGTTGCAACTGGCCGATTCACGAGCCCATCAATCAGCAACTAAGTCCAGGAACAGAGGACGGTGAACGAATGATGGGAACGAGCGAGGGACGGACAGACGCACGTATCTCTATTTGCAGGAGCGAGTCTGGAGGAGACTAGAGGAGACGGATGCGCTGGTGGACCCGTAATGTGGCAGCGAGCAGAGGATAGCGCGCGATACGATACCGAAGTGGACGCCCCGTCCGTTGCTCATGAGCATCATCGTCAACAGCAGCAGCCATTGTAAAGCAAATGCAAGTCGGCGGGTGGGATGGGTGGCGCAGGTTAGTAGGCACACACACAGGCCCGCTCGCACCACATGTAGCGGCGCTCGCGGCGGCTCTTGACGACTCCCTCCAGCATGTTAAGCAGCTCTGCGATGTCCACCGTCCCGTCCTTGTCGCGGTCCACCTCTACAGACAGTGGCATTGTAGGAGGCGCGGATCGTTGGACATACGTTAATCAGTAGACACGCATGCAACTCAGGGAGGCAGGCAGTGACAAGTCATCAGCAGGGAACGATTACATATTGAATGTGCCCATTGGGTGCCGCACGGTTGCCTCCGATGTGCATGAAGTCAAACAGACGGCATTCACCGTCCTGAGTACCTCGCCGCCTCACCGGACAGCAGGACGCCGATGTTGGCAGCGCGGCGTTGGCTCCCAACTGCGCGCACGGCACCGTAGGTCGTACCGTTTGTACGCATGTGCAGTAGATAGGCAGGGCGGGTGGGCCAGCAAAACAAAGGTGTCGTCGGAAAGTGGTATGTGCGCGCGTGCTTCGCACTACTCCGGCAACGCAGAACCGTTGCCGCATGCGTCCGATAGATCCGTACGCCCCACGCGTGCACCGCAATTCGTCATCTATCCATGTATGCTTACACTCCGCCTATCTATCCCGCCCGCAATTACATGCATTACGAGCAAGCGTAACAAAAATAAGACAAGGCGGGCCAATGATGAAGAGAACGTGGGGCTAGTGCGCCACATACATGGAGGGAGCGAGGTTGCTGCGAAGATGGATGGGTAGCTAGAGTTACCACCGAGCGAGGCAAGCACGGGCCGAGCGCCTGGCATGCCTGACGACACGGCCTTGCTCGTCCCAAGATGCGCACGGTTGCTGCATGCTATGACGAACATTACATAATGTACACACTGCATGGGATTGAAGCCAACCACACCATGCATACAACTGCTGGATGGATGTCGGCGCATCGTTCGTACCTTGCTTCAGTATGTCCTTCACCTTGATGGTCGTCGTGATGCCAGTAGTGCCGCCAGGTCTGGCCTTCTGGCCGCCGCCGGCGGATGTGTCGCCGCCGCTGCCTGTATTCACGCACCGCATTTCTTATTGCAGGGCGCGGGACGCTCGTCGCAGCAACGAAACAGATACGGTACGGGCGGCGGGATGGAGAGAGCCGCTGCAGTACGCACGTTACGCAGGCTTGTGGTTTATTGCTTGCGTGGGCGACGCGTGTTTGCATCATCCTTGTTATCTTCCCTGGACGAACGAACGAACGAAGACACCATGCCGGTTTGCCTGCTAAAACTTAGCCGCCCTCGAGTCTGTCAGTTGGAAGAGGTGGAGTGGCTGGTGAGGCAAACTTCGTAAAAGACGGTTGGACCCCGAACGACGACTTGGCAGCCAATCGGTCGGTTGCGTGGGCAGGGGATCCCGCCCAGAAGCCAGGGTCTGCCAAAAGATCCTTTGGGTTTCACTCCTGGCTCCGGGTGACAGCGGCCCGACAGGCCCCTTCTGGGCCGCTGCAGTCCCTAGTGTAACCAACTGGTAACTACTGATTCCTAATACTTGCTCGCATTCGTTGCGTGCGCCTGACGACGACCTACGGCGGCTCGCGGCATTCACGCATTCCGTCCGTTAAGAGCGTGATAAGCCCGTAGACACATCGACTTGAGTCGCACCCAAGTATGCAGCTGCAGGGCGGCGCAGAAATACATCCGCGCACCACAAGTAAAGTACCGCCTGCTGGGACGTTGCCTCCACAGTGACCGACCAGCGACACTCCGCCGGTCCCGCCGCCGCGCTACGTTAGTCTTGCCGTGCTAGTCGTGCTGACCAGTGCAGAGGCTGGCAAACCCGGAGTTTGGGACTTCCGGTCCCCAGAGTTTCGGCCATCCACACCAGGGGGGTTCTCCCCCCCAGCCGACCTATCACCTTGGATTGAAGGCCTTGTCTCACGTGTCAACGCCGCCATCGACACCCACGCCACCACCCAAACCTTTTACTGCCCTATCCTCACCACCTCCGATCTCCGTGCCTTCCAGACCGCCGCCTCTCCCTTCATCGTCACCGCCACCGACAAGAGCTCCGCCTCCCTTGAAGTCGTCTGCAAGCGCTACTACGCGGAGCAGCGCATGCATGACCTTGGGCTCCGTTACCTCTCTGCTCCCGCTCCCCTCCACAACCGCCTCCACCAGCCAATGCGGCAGCCCAACTCGACCCCGCCGCCGGTACCCAACCGCCTCTCCCAACCCCCTGCCCCAGCCCCAGCCACTTCCCTTCCCCCGCCGCCCCACCCCGCAGCTCCCTCCAGCCCTTCGCCCCTGCCAACGTCACCCCGCCATCATCGCCCCTCTTCCCCAACTAAGCCCGCTCCACACCACCCTCCCCTTGCCCCCGCCGCCCCCGCCCCTCCCCACCAGCCCGCCGCCGCCACCTCCGCCGCACCCACCAGCTGCCAACGCCCCCGCCACACCCCAACCCCCCCACCGCCAGCAACGCCTACTACAGCTCTTGCTCTCACGCTGATATGGCACAGCATTTCGCTACCCAAAACGCCACCGTCGCCTCCTGGAACCTCTCCTACGACGTCCGTTTGCCACCTGTCTACTACGCGGGCCTCCTCAAAATGCACAGGAACCCACCCTCCATGCGTTGCCTGGCCTGCTCCCACGCCTGCCCAATCACCTCCATCAGCGACCTCATCACGACCCTCCTCAAAATACAGCCATCTGCCCCTCTTCACCAACCTCTGGCGCCCAGAGTTGCCGGATGGACCTGCCGCAACCCGCCGCCAATGGCTTCACCCGCCTCCACACCAACCTCCCCCACCACCGCAACACCCAACTCAGCGCCCCCATCTCCGTCAGCCTGGAACACAGTGGGACCCCGTTCATCCGTGTTTCCTCCGACCCTCCCAACCCTGATCGCCCCGGCTCCAAACCGCGCCACTATGTACCGTTCCACAGCCAGCGGCCCCGTGTCGCCAATTACTTCACGAGCCAGGGCCGAGTCTACCGTATCTACACCGCCGCGACCTTCACCTCCCTCCTCTCCTCCCTGCTATCCTCCACGTTCATCGCCCTTGTGCAACAGATGGGCATCTCTGCAGCCCTCTTTATTGCCAACCTCTTCCTGGGCTGGTATGCGTTCCGTTTCCTGCGCCAATACAACACGGACCGCTTCTCGACGCTTCCTCGACGACCTCCTCTCCGCCCCCCGCCAATCCCCACCTCCATCACCTTCTGTTCGAACACCAGCGCTTCCTCCACAGCCTCTCCCCTTACAGCCTTGAAACCCCCGTCCAGTCCCACCCCCAACTCCCGCCCGGCACCGTCCCCTTCCTCGACATCCTCTTGATACCCACGTAAAAACTGACGGCAAGTCCTTCATCGTAACCAGCCTATATGACAAATGCCAACAACCCGCCTTCACCGCAGCCCGCCTCTCTCGCTTTGTGGCTCATGATTCCAATGTCAACGAGGCCTGCAAACGCAACATCATTACGGACTAGTTCCATCGCCTTCGCCGAGTCATCTCCTGCGTCGACACCTGTTACGAGGTCGCCCAGGTCATATGCCTCCTCCAGTAACAGGGTTACTCCCGCCCCTTCATGGGGCTGGAGGTGAGCACGCAACGGCTGCACGAGTGCGAGGTCGCCATGGCCGCGCACAAAGAGCACACCAGCTGCTTGCCGGTTGTTGATGATGGACACGTGGTGCTAAAGCACGTCACTGGGACGATGCTGGAGAAGTTTAAGCGGAGTTCTCGGCCCTAGGGGGGCCTTCTACCAGCGGACGGGACGACCAGGCATGCCGGGCAGGTGGCAGCTTTGTGCGGTGCTGGCAGGGGAAGGGCCGGTCCGACTGGAACGTGGTGGTGGCTGTGACGCCGTCCCAGCGCAACATGTTCCTTTCGGATGCCAAGGCCATCAGGCGCACGGCGGGCGTGGTCGTGGCCCCTTGCCTGACCGTGCTTGGCTGCGCACTTCGCAAAGCGCGCCAGGGCAAGTTCGACGAGTTGCATGGGAAGGGTCTGTCCCCACGGTGGCGGAAGGGCGTGGAGATTGAGTACATGGAGTCCGGGGGCTGGATGCTGTACGACTTTGGGCACTTAGGATAGTGCGCAGGGTTTCGGCCCTGAGGAGCATACTTTTACGGTTGTTGCCGTACGGGTGGTTTCTCTCACAACAATACACACTCAACCCACGAACCGCTCAGGTTCTTTTTTTGTAATTGCAATGCCAAGTTTGCATACGTGTCCCACAGCGCCAAGTTGGTGTCTGTATCACGTTACGCTCTTGCTTTGTGTTTCGTGTTCTGGGCCTTTACGGCTAAGACAACGGGTGCTTCACACACTCTGCTATGGCGGGTCGGGAGCCAAACGGCTCGTGTGGCCTGCAGTCCCTCTGGGGAGTCTGTAATCTGTATCTGTATCATGGTCCGGCAACTCCGCTCCCTTCTCGCTGCGGTCCCCCATTCCTACTACTTTGAACGGCGCTCCACCCCCCCCCCGACCTCCTGGTCTGCGTGCGCAACTACCTGTCTTACTTTGCCCAATGCCCCCTTCTCCACCCTCCTCCCCTCGATCCACCCTCCGCCGACTGAACGTCCGCGCACTCCGCCACCACTAGCCTGCCACCTTCTCCTCCACAGCGTCATACAGCCCAGCCCAGCCCAGTTCAACTCAGCCCCTCAGTTCCGCAGCCACCGGGAGGCTTCGCATGCTGGCGATGGCTGGCACTGGAGCCGCCGCCGCCCCGGCGTTGGTCCGATGGCCCCTACCCATGGCCATGGTTCCCATACAGATGGCGGCGGCACCACCGGTCCACCGTCCCCACGGTCTCCCGGGCATCGTCGCTGCCTCTGCCCCCTCCCGGATGACCGTCGCCCGCTCGCGCCTCCCGCCCCGCCCCTCGCCCGGCCTGGGCACTGGCCAGCCGGCGGCTGGGACGCCTGCGTTTCTGCTAGCGACCCGTAGTTGTTCCGCCGGCGCACAGTGTACCGCCTTCCCGACCCGCCAGCGGTCGGGGAGCCACCATCTGCGGTGGTTCCCACTGCCGGCCTGTACCTATGCTGGCCTCTGCCCGGGAAATGATGGAAGGGGCCGGACTTGCCACACCTCGTACGGCAGGGGTGATGGTCCCCTGATCCCGGCACACTTTCCTCCATCCCCGTTCACACACTCAACTTCCCCTCCCTGGCCTGCTTGCTTTTGTTTTGCGCACCCTGCCTTGTCACCGGTGACCCCTAATGTGTGGGTTCCGATTCGGCCGTGTTGCGGGGAACCGCTTGTTGGTCCGCACACGGCCAGCTCCCTTGCACACTACTTGTGGCCCCCGTCGGTCCCCCCTTACCTCGCGCTTTGTCGTCCCACCTTGTTCCTTTTCCATAGCAATACGGCAACGAGTCTTTGGAGTGGCGTGTGACTACTTCGCCCCTGCCTTGCCCCGAATGTTCCACCACCATACATCCAGCGCTAACTTCTTCTGCTGCCTCCGCCGTCCGCCCGGCGCCCGCCCGCCCCGTGGGTCAGTACAAAGCAATGAGCTGATCAGTGTCGTCGGGGAAGTTCATATGGGCAGGCCTGCGCTCGCAGTGTCAGTGCTGTGTCAGTTTGTCCGCGAGTTAGCAAGGTTGGGCGGGTGGGCAGGGGGTCTCCTCCGCCGCCCCTTTAATTCTATGTGAGATCTATCAGCGACTACAACCTTTAAGGGTACGCCACATCACTGTTCGCTCGTCGCTGACGTCGAAGTTTTGCAGGTTCCACCAGGACGGCCGTTACTCCTACGACTGAGTATGCGATTCGGTGTCCGCGACGCCACCCGTTACCGTCCCCTTTGATTATCCCCAGCCGGCGGGGGCCCAGGGGCAGGAGAAATTCTGCGAAATTGGGGTACCAACGACCCTCCGATATGTGATTTAGACCAAATATCCTCCAAATATGTACTGGCATGCTCTCTGCCTATTTCCGGTGTGTCCCGGTAACGAAACGGCGCCGTTGCAGCCCGAAAGGAATTCCCGGGGAATTCCGGCTGGGGGCATACCGGGGGCGCAGCCCCAGCAGAAGATCTTTGATGTATTGAGGTGTAAATGATGGGCTGCACCTCCCGATTGGTGAAAATCGCGTGCGGAAAGTAAGGGGAAAATAGAGCGCGTGGACCGCAGCCATGCCGCGTTTCTGTACGGGCTATTTGACTGCGGGTCCTACGGATGGACCAGCATGACCCACAGCGATTGCCGACCTTAAGACCAGTCGGAGTGAGGCTACCGCCGCTCACCGTCCGCCGGCGGCATCGAACGCGGATGGATGGTCGTTCCCAGCCGGACTGCTGCTCACCCCTATTGAAGCTGGACGCGCCATCCGCTTGAATATTGCCTCCGTCACCTTCCGCCATGTGCCCTTCTGGTCTCGCTCAAATGTCTTAAATATCTGCCGCCGTCGCGCGCTCTCCTGCAAGCGCAGCCGGAAAACGTTGCACTTGCATGAGTATAAGATGAGGGTTAGGAAGCAGGCGATTGGGAGCGAGGGGACGCACCAGGGAGAGCAACACCAAAGGAACTACTCGGCGGGAACCTGCTCTGCTCAGGACCCACTGCGCCTCCTAACGAAATAGGAATGCGTCGATAGCACAAGCAAATCATACTGGGTACGGTTTACGCGCAAGTCGCCACAGTTCGAACCATTCCAAGCTACATACAGGTCGGACGTCCGCGGCGCGAATGCGGAACGAGTAACGGAGCGCTCGGCACGCATCACAGCTCCAAAAATGATGCGACATTGCACCTCTGCGGGCGCCAAACCCCTAGTAACTTGCCTTCAGTCGAACCGAAGCAGGCGGCAGGTTGGGTTTGTTACGATACTGAGAAATGATGACAGGCTAAAAGAGGTAAAGAGCTACGTAATAGCTGTCGAGTACTGCTATCGCAAATGTTTAGCCCCGGGGTCACTTCCGAGAGAGAATACGAGATTTATACGTACGGCCCCCCCCCGAAAAAATCCCCACCAAAGTAACCGGCTAGTAAAGCAACAGACGTAAAGTTATAGCTTCCTGCATCGATTGCACGTAATATTGGCGCGCTGTAGTTCGAAGAGTTAGAACGGCTGAGCGTCGTTTTCCGCGCAACTCCGAAGTCCCCAGTGAATGTGCTGCTGCTGCTCTCTCTTACATTCCTTTTAAAGACTTTGAAGACGTGAGGAACAGGTCACAATTTTTGTGAAGGGCAGATGTATGAAGATTAGTTAGCCCCGTATGAACCGCAATCGCATGGCAGGGCAACAGAGAAGAGGGCAGGAAGTAGTCAGGGAACACCGTATACGAAACCGGCCCGCAGCGTCGCGGCTAACCGCCAGCACAATTGCGGTATGCAATGGACTCACCTGAATGCCTGTACAGCGCCGGAATGGGTGACGCGCTGAGCCTGCAAGTTGCCTCGCCTAGACCCACCATTGCTTGTGGATGTCTGCAACCCTGCTGCATATACATACATCTCTGTTACTGAGGACGGACCTGATGGCTCCCACACGGTATACAGCTTCCACACCTGACAAATCGACATTGCGAGGTTCCTTCACGGAACCTTCTGCCCAGTGCCAAAATCCGTCAATCAACCGGTGGTCCATTCCTGTATCCAAAGCCATTGATGTACACTCTTTCAGCTTAGGCGTGCCTTCAACAAGCTAATGGTTACACAGTGAAAATGCCCGGGACTGGTCGACTCCCGGTGCCTCTCCATTCCCCGACCGAAGGCTTACAACGGCCCATGCATCTCCCGGCACATCGACAGCGACCCAATCGTGCGGAGCATACCTCATTCACCACCAAGTTGTGCTGCCCGAGCGGCTCTGAAGTAAGTGAGGCTGCCTAAAAGCTCAGGACGTAAAGGTGGCATGTGGCGGCGCAGGAAACGCGGGGGATGGGCGCCCATAGTGACCCAGGGGCCCAGGGTGAGAGGGCGGGTGTGAGTGCGAGGAAGGACGTCCATCGCCGCAAAATACCCCACGATTCAAGCATGTAGAGCTTAACGAGAGCGTTCCAGAACTGTTTTCAACTTACGAAGATTCATGTACTACAAAAATACGGCCTGTCAAAGTGTGCTGTAAGGCAGGGGTCGGTCGTCGATCGGGGGTCGGTCTGGGTCTTTGACACGGTGCTCATAACTTTGCACCCCGAGCTCCGTTTTCACTCGCAGTTGCACTGTGTCCAGCAAGCAAAACATGGCCATGTCTTGATTGCTGCCCCAAGCGACTCGCCGCGTCGCTGCCGCCGCCGCCGCGTCGCATGCACCATTTCTGGGCCTGCCCCATTGCCGTCGCGCTGCGTTCTGTGGTAGAGGACCGGTGCCACTGTCCGGTGCTGCGACAGGCTTGCTATCTTCCTTGAGAGCGAATTAGGAGCCTGCGTAATTCCAACCCGGCTGAAGGGCCTGGGATGTTCATGGGGCACGTATCCCGGGGCAATTTACTAGGGATCCGCGTATTTCCCCTGTCCCTGGACTGGCTTCTATTACAAAACCCGCGTAATTCCCCCATGTCCCGAATTAGGAAAGACGGGTCCGAAACCAGGCCGATTTAAATCTCCTAATTAAGATAGCAAGCCTGTGCTGCGAGCACACCTCTGGCTGGGTGTCACGCCAGACGAGGGTCGGGTGCTGGGATGTGTGTGGGACGTGGTTGTGCTGGCGGTGCTCAACAGCCTGGAGTGGGCGCAGCGCTCCGGCCCGGGCTCGGCTGCCGCTGTTCTTGCTGCAATGCAGGCAGGCGTGGTAGTGAAGTTTGGGTGCCTGTTGCGCGACTTCGCTGACCTCAGTTTGCCGCGGAAGGGTTGGGATAGAGAGTCTGCTGGGCACTCCTTCCTGCGGGTCGTGGCAGGACGCCTGCACTGCGCGGAGTGACGCATTGGTCCCCCTCGTTTTTACCTTGGTTTTCTTGTTTGCTACCTCGCTTGATACCTGTGTGTGGGCCTGTCGACCGGTATGTGCTTTTTGCCGCTCGAGATCGGGACTGACTCCGCGATGGCGCGGGTTAGTGTCTCCACAGACATGGTTGGACTTTTGGGTGGCGGGCCTCTGTTGTGCACGGCCCGTGTGTGGGTTTCTTCGCAGCCCCGCCGCGGGCCCCCTGTTTGGGTTAAGCACTCGGCCATTGTCTGCTGGTGCTGCCTTGCTGCCTGTACTTTCGCGGTAATTTCCCGGTGGCAGGCAGGGTCCCCCAGCGTCGGGGGTGCTGTAACGAAGTCTGTCTGTCTGTCTGTCTGTCTGCTATCGCCGCACAAGGTTCAGCAGCATTTGGGCAGCGGATACTGCAGGACGTACAGGCCACTCGCGGGCATGTGGCTGCCAAGTTCTTCCAAAAGCCGCCAGCAACCCAGCGGCAGGGGCCACCCTAGCCCGAGCCGTGGCTAGGGCGGTGGCGAGCGTTGTGGAGGCGAGGGGGCCTCAAGAGTGGCTGTCGTGCAGTCGGCGGGAGGACAAGGGAGCCGAGGCGGGGCAAGAGGGTGCAGCCGTAGGGGCTGTATGCCACAGCCGGGTGGCCGGGGTAGCTGGGGTGGGTAGCTGCTAAGACGTCTGCTCTGACGCAGTGCCCTGAGAATTGTAAATACAAATAATATATGAGTATATCAAGCTTGCTGAGAGCGTTCCGACGGTGCAATCCTCACTTCAATAAAACGTCGAAGGTTCTGATATTATACGCCAATACCGTACTGTGTGTGGCTGTGTGCGGTACACTTGTGCTTCGCACGGTCGGGCCCCTCACAAGAAAATGATCATGGGGTCTGTCAAGAACTGTTCTTTCCCCCCCCCGAATATACAGACACATTGTGCTCACAGTTGTCGAGCGACTCACCCGATGAAAGCAGCAGCAGCAGGGACGCACGAACATGACTTACTTACTTGACCACAGTATCTGACATGACGCGCACGTAACACCCCCGTGTTCCTGGTCGCTTTCCCTTTCTCCGGTAGCCGCTTCTCGGGTTCTCCAGCATAGATTGCAGCTGCGCGCGTGGGTGCAACGGTGCGGTTGCGACCCATCCATGGGCTCTCTTCAGCCTATATAGCTCCTCTGCACCTCGGTGTTCGGCCTTCGGTTAAGGAACCTTTCTGCGACTCTTAAGTTTTCTGGGTCAACCGTCGCTGCAGCCATGCACATCAGCATCCCGCGAGCATGCGGGCCCCTGATGCTCCCGCTTACGTGTGTGCTAGCAATGCAGCGCCACGGCGAGGTGCATGAGATGGTACGGATACATGATCCACGGGGACGATACATGGGAACGCTCACCGCGTACAAGTAGTACATCCTTAATGCGAGATACCTGGACATGCAGCAGCGGCACCCAGACGTACACCGGCGCCTGGGAGCCCCAGGATGCCTCCCAGAGGACCTGGCTCGGCTAATGCTACGCTATAAGCCCATTAAGCGTGCACGCCACGCACATATATCCCTGCGTGAAGCTCATGAACACGCTCTGACGGACGACGTACGTCATGCCTTTATTTACACTTGGCCTCGGAGCAACAACAGATCGCTTCAGCTCCCCACTGAACGCCGCCCCAGAAGTCCCGTGCTATCACAATATAGAGAAACCTTAACAGAAAGAGGGAGCCTGCCTCTACGGCCATACACGCATGTGATACGCGCTTGGGTGCTTCCCGGTTGCAGCAAGTCACCTGTTACAGATGCAGATACAGATTATAGACTCCCCAGAGGGGCTGCAGGCCTCGATTGGCTCCCGACCAGCCATAGAAGAGTGGATGAAACACCCGTTGTCTTAGCCGTGAGGCCCAGAACACGAAGCATAAAAAGCGCAACGTGACACACACACCACCGAAAAAGAACCGGAGCGGTTCGTGGGTTTAGTGTGTATTGTGTGAGAGAAACCACCCGTACGGCAGCAACCTAAAGGAGTATGCTCCTCGTGGCCTAAACCCTGAGCACTATACAAAATGCCCAAAGTCGTACAGCATCCAGCCCCCGGACTCCATGTACTCAATCTCCACGCCCTTCCGCCATCGTGGGGACAGACCTTTCCCATGCAACTCGTCGAACTTGCCCTGGCGTGCTTTGCGAAGCGCGCAGCCAAGCACGGTCAGGCAGGGGGCCACCGCCACGCCCACCGTGCGCCTGATGGCCTTGGCATCCGAAAGGAACGTGTTGCGCTGGGACGGCGTCACAGCCACCACCTTGTTCCAGTCGGACCGGCCCTTCCCCTGCCAGCACCGCACAAAGCTGCCACCCGCCCGGCATGCCTGGTCGTCCCGTCCGCTGGTAAATGGCCCCCCTGGGGCCGAGAATTCACTCCGCTTCAGCTTCTCCAGCATCGTCCCAGAGACGTGCTTCAGCACCACGTGTCCATCATCAACAACCGGCAAGCAGCTGGTGTGCTGCTGCAGCTGCTCTGTGTGCGCGGCCATGGCGACCTCGCACTCGTGCAGCCGCTGCGTCCAGCTTCTCGCGCTTAATCACGACCGAGGAAGACACATCTTCCTGGAAAGCAGCAAACTTGGCAGGGTCGACCGTCGCTTCCTGGCGTTGTGCGGCTTGCATGAGCTCGCCGATCAGCCGCCCGAAAAGCGAGGCGACCTTCTTCAGCACGACAAGGACACCCGGAGCGATGCACATAGCACCATCGTTCGGGTCCAGCAACTTCTCCAGCGCCGGTCACGGTGGCGCCGGTGTGAGGTCGCGAAAGATGCGCGCCACCTCCGGGCACATCTCCGCTTCCGACCACTACGGCACCAGCACAGCTTTCTTGCTAGGAGAACGCGTATTGTTTGCAGTGTTAGAGACCGGCGACGACCATGCACCACCATGACCTGCGCGTGACACATGTGCTGTGCATGGACCGCCCTTCCAAGTTCCAACAAGTTATCAATTGTTGGCACTCCTCTGTACCTATGTGACACCCCTCATCTCTGTCGGAGGCGGTGATGGTCCTGTGCCGGGAACGTGAACGTTCCGGAGGTTCCGGGGACCCGGGGGTTGAGAAGTACCGGTAGTGGTGGTTGCCGCACTGAGTTCATCATGCTGGCTTCCTAAAATTCGCTGTCACGGAGCGGATCCGCTTCTTGCACACTTTGGCACAAGAAAGACTCATGCCGGGGCCTGCGTGGTCTGTCGCCCTCCTGGATCGGACTGGAACCAACATTGAATCCATATCTTGGAGAGCGAGTACTACACGACGAGTACCGACGATGCACAAGATGGAGCGCAGCAGCGGGCAGGAGCACAACATGCTGAACATTCATCAGCCCAACGCCGCACGGCGTTCGCGGTGAAGCCCAAATCAGTACTTGTCAGACGCCATGCGTGGGCTCGCGCTGTTTGCGGTCTGCTTGGCGTCGGTCGTAGGAACCCAACTCATCCCCGAGAACGTCTTCACGTCGGGCCTGCGGGAATCGCTCATGGCTGGCGGGGTCATGCAGGCAGGGTCTGATGGCTCGGCCCTGACCGGCACCGCACTGCTCCCGACCGGCACCTACCGGCCTCTGGACGTGCAGTCTGTGGAGGTGTGTAACGGCCAAATCGAGGCCTTGGCATCTGGGCGCCCAATCCTCTTGTTACAGTGGTGCGAATTGCTAGGACTTCCGGGGAAAGATGCCGCCCCACGCTGGGAAGTCCCCGGATCGAATCCGGACTAGCGCGCAAGAGGAAGTTACGCCTCCTCACTCCTATGGTGGATGCCCGTGAGCGGCGGCGGACAGAACCCTCGGAGATGGGCGAAACAGAAAACCTC
>LSYV01000106.1:190604-202730 GCA_001584585.1 Gonium pectorale | reverse complement strand
TACAGGATCGTTGTGCGTACACCGCCTGACCTGGCTGACTTGGACGTGTAGCCGCGGGCGCTCCTTTTCGGGAGTGTCTCACATCACTTCCTAGCGCTCGCCCCGCGGTTTTCGTGTGCGCTGTGCCCTCAGTACTTGCCGTGCGCGGTGGACTGTGCTCGTCCTGGTCCGGTGTGCGTTAGCACTTGGTGACTTTGTAACTTCTTAGTCCTAAATAAGCGTGTGTTCGAGCTGTCGAGCTTTACGGCGTGGGCTTGGCACTGGTGGTTATACATGGTAGGGCCTTTCGGTCCGTGACTGAGGGTCCTGTACCCGTGCATGGACACATGGCACGAGGTACGGCGCCCCCGGTCCCAATGTAACATTTCGTCCTAACTAGTACAGGCAGCCACTGAGCCACCATTCCTGCTCGCAGTCTATCAGGGAACTGTCACGCACATTCAATACCGTACATTCACCGCATAGCGGCACAGCGGTCCCTAGAGTCCTCTGAATTCAGTTGCCTACTGCGTGCACCACCTGTCAACAAGCGCTTTTACGGGAGACTCGTTTATGCAACTGTTGCGATCCATAGCCGAGCCCAGACCTCACGAGTTACAAGGCTTAGGAGGCCGTGACCTAGTTCTCCATCGCAATGCATCGAAAGTGTGACTCACGGAGGGTTGCAAACACCAATGCTAACATCATGTGCCTCCGACAGGTTTTTTGATACAGTAGTGAAGGTGATCACTTGGGTAGAATGTGCACACTTTGGCCCCCGTACGCGTCAACACTCGGGTGCATGACAGCTCGTGAGTGAGCGCGCGTGTGTGACTGCATTTAACAAAACTGAGTACACTCTTCTGTACATATCGTACCTGCAGCACTTCTTCCGCACACAGCCTGCACGACATGGCGCATTAGCTAAATATGTCAGCCGCAACTAGCGGACATGCTTGATGGTCTACTACGGCCCATGTTGTGGACGCCCGCAGCATGCATGTGCTGCTGGAGCCTCTCCGCGCGCTACTTCTTTGTCGAGATGCCCAGCTTCTCCAGCTCATGCAAACGGGTGGCCACCTCGACGCGTATCTGCGCCTCATAGGCAGCTCCGCGCCCCAGCGCCCGCATGGACTCCAGGAAGGACAGCCGTTCGCGGACCTCGTCTACAATCTGCGGAGTCGCAACATCGGCGAGGGTGGAGGGGCAAGAACTCCGCATCACGCGAATCAGGGCAGCGTCGCCTTAGGCAACGGACTTCGACAGCCGAGAATACTGCAAGTGCGCATGTATGCAAGCTAGGACCGCTCGCGCACGGCAACCTCCGAGCTAAGGGAAAACCGCCCTGTATGGTTGCATGAAGTGTAAAATGGAAACGCTGCAATTGGGGAGCCACGCCTCTAAGGACATACGCACCCGAAGGCGCGATGTTTCCAGCAGGGCTGGCGGGCGGTACAGAAAAGAGAGCAAGAGAGCGAGGCAAACGAGCAGACGCACCCAACCCCCGGTCCTGTGTGTCGATTGGGTGAAGTGTCGATTGGGTGCAAAGCGCATCTGCATGGACTGTGTCTGTGTGGTAACCTGGCCACGTCAGGTAGGCAGGCATTGATATCCAGTCGTGTAGAGCATCTGGGCCAGCGTGCAACCAGCCACGTGTCTTGAGGGGTTTGCTGTATGCCGCGACGTACCTGGTCAATCTTTTCCTCGCGCACGTCGGTCCGCTTGGCACGCTCGGCGCGCTCCTTGGCTTCCCGCTTCATGGCCGCCATCCGCTCGTCCAGCTCGCGAGCGCCCTTCGACCCGAGCTCCATCTTCAGCCACACATTCATATCCACAAGGGTGCGCAAGAGGGATAAGCACATTTCCGGACCTTGTGCGCGGTATCACGGCCAGCCGAGGGGCCCATCCGGCGTAGTGTTAGTTTGCGCCTGTGCCGTCCCCCGCTTTCTGCCCAGGCCACAGCGATGCCATCAGCCGCATTAGCGGCCGCATGTAACCGCAGCTGCTAGCAGCTCCCATGGTAAGAGGGTTCACTGGGTAACCCCAAACCTGGGCCCGCCACCTGGCTCCATCCCCCCTGCATTGGCGTCATACCGGTATTGCGGCCAAATCACTCCTTTTGGCGCACACATGCACCAGCCTGATTGAAGCCCCCAACGAACAGGTCCCCCGGAGCGGCCGACCGTAAGTACGGGATAGAACTGGACACCTGCACGTGACTCACCAGTTTCGATAACCGATCCTTCTCCAGCTCGCGGTTCGGCCCCGGCGCGCACCCTACAAACATCTCGCGTTCAGGCGGCGTATCGCGCAGGATCTCGTGTTGCAGCTTTTTCCCGCTGAACCTGCGGCAAAAAACACAAAGAGAAGAGTTCAATGGTTGCATGGTACATTACGCAGGCAGCACAAGCGGAGCAGGACGCTAACAAAAAAACAGCGGGCCTAACCTGTTGACCCGTCCAGTACCCGCCATGGACTGCCATGCCATTTGTTGCCGGAGGACACAATCTCCTGACCCACCTTCCGGGTAGGGCGGGAGCTGCCGCTGAAGAGGGCCCCCCTCCGACCTTGGGCGCCTTGACGAGTGTCTGCGTCTTGCTCTTTGGCGCCTTGTAATCGGCGGTCCCAGTGTTGATGTGGCTGACCCAGGCCGAATCCCCACCTTCACAGGTAGGTAAAACGAGAGGCATTCCAGGCATTGTTCAGAACTGACACAGTCTGCAATCCCGGCGAGGAGGGCCTTGGGGAGTGTGCACGGCGCCACAATCAAACGCCACATGACGACATGAGCGGTCTGACATTGTGTGTAGGAGCATGCTGGCTGGCTGGCGTGTGCCACGGTGCAACGGAACCTGCCCGTTCGCCCCTGCTCACTTACGCTGCAAGCTGCTCGCCACGTCCTGAAGAGCCCGATGGGACAACCCACGGTCCTTCATGACCCCTGTAAAAGCAAGAGAGCAATGGGCGCATGAGTAGGCCCAGGGACGCTCAGGCCAGCTTGCATGGCGCCGAAGGTGTGGAGCCTGACCGCATGGGTGCCGTGCACCCTATGCTTCTTCCGCTGTCTGCATACGCATCGGCCCCATGCTCCTCGCAGTCTTTGTATCTAAGAGGCAGTCATCCCCTTGGGCAAATAATACTCTAGGCCAGCACCAGCTTGGACCGGACCCGAACCCCGCGGCACGCGGCGTGCCTGAACCCCAGCGTGCTGAGTGCCGGCCCCCAGGGTCCCCCCTCGCCTTGCAGCAGGTCTTGGGTCTCCTTTGTCAGCGAGGACAGGCCGTCCTTCCCGCCCGGCTTCCCGCCCCACGCCATCGCCCCTCAGCCTTCGAAGGCTCAAGTGCTGTATCGTCAATCCCTGATCAGTACGGTCATTGTTTTACTAGGGAACTCACAAAAGACGCGGCAGGAGGACGAAGGTTACCCAAGACAAGTTCACTCTGAGCCAAGTTGCCAAGTACCGTAACAGTTGCATAAAGAGAACTGGTTGAAGCACGACTGCCATCAAGTTTACGAAGTGTCGTGGAGAGACTTGCTCGGCCACAGAGAGACACAGAAAGGAAGCCCCGTCCTGAGCACAGGAACGTAACGGGTCACTTCACTCCACCGGCGATCAGCCGGCTTTTCCCTCACAGCTCGCGAAGAACTTCTGGAAGGTCAGCTACTGCGCGATGCTCTTGCGCCTGAACGCGTCGCCCTCTTGCTGGTCTAGGCAGCCTAGGCAGTCCTGGATTAAGGCCATTGCCAGTAAACCTTTGCCCTTCGGTGGCGCACAGCCCAGGCGCCGCAACACCGTCACCGCCATGGCGTCCGTGGCTGAGTTGCACTCCACGCCAGGGGTCTGTGCGTCCCCCGACCCCGCAACTGAGGGCTTCATCTTCCAACAGGTCAGCACGCATGCGGCGACGGTTAGCCCTCCCCTGTCACGGCTCTCTGCAAGGGCGCTGCCAGGGGCCCGTCTCTTTCGTTGCCCCCGTCGTCGTGGGACCATATGGCAGAAACAGGAAGCTGACGCGCCTGCATGACCACGCAACGATAAGCCCCGCGTGACATGGGCAATTCCGCATGCTGCTACCCCGTCTGTGTCTCCTGCATGCAAACACATGAAGCAAGCTGGCCGCCACCGATTCCTGCTACTACACCTGCCCGGGCCTCCACCTATCTTCAGACTATGTTCCGCATCCGTGACCCCACCAAGTCGTTGGACTTCTATACTCGCGTCCTGGGAATGCGGTGAGCTGACAGTGACGGGTAATGGATTTGGCCATGTTCAGGGGGCAGCTTGAGCTGGGAATCAGGGTTCGGTGTACACGCTTTCAGCCCCAGTTGCGGAAGTGCTTCCTACGGTGCGCTGGTGCGCTGGAGTTCACCATTTGACACTGGAGGCCGCTGAAACAGAATCGTGCAGCCTGCGGCCGCCGCGTTGTTTGGGTCCTAGTCAGATTGGGCCCCTAGCCACATATCCCGCATTCCCACGCCCGATGTCGGGGGATTAATATGTTGCACTGAGAAGGAAGCAGGGCCCTCCAACCGGGTCTGATGGGTTGTCGTACGTAGCCCGTAGCTAGACGCCATGTCTTTATGCTCTCCCAACCTCACTTGATGCCCAACGGACTGGATGCAAGGGCGCGGCCCTCTGTGTTCGCTACACCCCAGTCCTTTTACAACCATGTGCTCCCCACATCCCCTTGAGCACGCGTGCGCTCCGTCTCTTCGACAAACACCCTGCGAATGTATGCTCCCGCCGGTTGCCAGATCGGTGTGCAAGCTGGGCTCCTTGTTCGCTGCCATGCATCTGCTTCACGCCGGTATCTCTTTTCGGCATGCTGGCAATGCCTCTCGTGTGGCCCCGTGCCTGCCTCGCCCCAGGCTGCTGGCCAAGCTGGACTTCCCCGACATGAAGTTCTCGCTCTACTTCCTGGGGTACGAGGACGTCAAGGTGCGCGGGCATATGTTCCACTCGGGTGGGAGGGTCCTGGTTTCAGACAGAGGCTTTCAGCCAGGACGTACGCTTGGAATTTGTCGGTGTCTCGCCATCAGGAATGGGTATGATTTGGGCTTCCGAGGAAACGGGTGGGAACGGGCCGCTGAGTCTTTGCTGGGCCTGGTTTTCGATCTATACGAATGTAGGTGTTCTGCAGCCACAGAATCGCCATCGATCCGTGTCCATCACGTCATGATCAAAGGCAGAAAGCGGCCGCCGTGGACTGGGCGGCCGGTGGGTGAGAACATGTTCTGCGAAACATATGGGCCGCCGTCGCGACCTTCTGTCGCTTCCGGCCTCGGTACCTAAGTAACGCCCGTGATTCTGGTCGCGGGATCGCGCACCCGGTTGCCCCGATCCGCCTGCAGGACATCCCGGAGGACGCGGGAGAGCGGGTGAGTTAAAAGCTGTCGGGACTAGTGGGATGGACTTTGGTGGCCGAGTGTGCGTTCGCCGAGCGCCCCACGGGGCGGGGGCTCGCTGTGCACGGGACATGCTTTACAGGACGGGCTTTACAGGAATGTGCGTCTGAGTGGCATGACTCCGTGCGCCTTTTTCGACACGTTTCGACAGCTGTGGCACTTGCGCTCCATATGTAGGGCGCAGGGCGATGAAAAAGGGAAACGGATCGCGTAGGCCGCAGGGGTTCCAGCCACAATGCCTATGATGGCCCTAAACCGGCCGCGTGTGCCATCCGGTCCACCCGAGCCCAGGCAGTTGCCCTGACTTGTGTTCATGACCTGCGGTTACCTGTGCTTACATCACGCCTGTGCCCGCATTTGCCCAGACCGTCTGGATGTTCCGGCGGAAGGCGTGCCTGGAGCTGACCCACAACTGGGGCACCGAGTCCGACCCCAACTTCACGGGCTACCACAACGGCAACTCCGACCCGCGCGGTTTCGGCCACATTGGCTTCTCCGTCCCGGACGTCTACGCCGCGTGCAAGCGCTTCGAGGAGTAAGCAGGCGGCGCGGGGGACAGACTGGGCGTTGCGTGGCGTGGGCCAGTCTGATCTCGGCAGTGCCCAGTACCTGTCCGGCACCCCCTGCGTGTTTGGGCCTCACCAGGAACGCTGCGGCTGCAGGTCATCATTTCTGTGCAAATTACGGTGCACAGGGGTTGCCGTGTTTGCCCCGTGTAGTTACGCCATTCTGACACCCTGAAGCAATGCTGCGAATGCATCGCAACCAATCAAGGAATGGTCGCGTCTCCCTCTGCGGATAGTCATCGCGGCACACCACGCTGCCCAGCCATGTCGTTCAACTCCCGACATGCCCATACTCAAGGTCACGTCAAACCCGCCCTTGCTCTTGCAGGCTTGGCGTTGAGTTCCAGAAGAAGCCCGACGACGGCAAGATGAAGGGTGAGCACGGGCTCCCCAGTGGCTGGGTTCCAAGCCTCCAAGCGCTGGGTGCCGTGCAGCTGGGCATATCTCGCGGAGTTCACCGCGGACGAGTGCGCTAATTGCGCATGCCGCTTTCCGCCCGCGCATAGCCCATCCCGACATGAGGTCGTTACACATCCAGCGCCCCTTGATGTGCGTTCCTGCAGGCCTGGCTTTCATCCGTGACCCCGACGGCTACTGGATTGAGATCCTGAACGCCGAGAACTCCCGCCAGTTCGCCGCGTCGGCAAAGTGAGCGGCAGTGCTCGGCTCGCCGGTGGATGGTTGCGTTTAGAGCCATGCTCGCTACGATAACAGCGTGTAGGACTTGATGCAAGCGTCGGCGCGAACAGCTACGTGGCGTCGCGCCGCAAGGCGCTGCTGTAGAGGTCCTTCGCCTGCTCTATAGAGGGCATGCTTTTAGCTCCATGGACGCTCTGCTGCGTGGCGGTTGGCAGGATGGCGAATGTTGCGCGTGGCGCGATGGCCCGGCCACTTGTTGGATAGGTGTTTTTCATAGGCCTTGCCTCCAGAAGCAGGTGACTTGCATGCGGTGATGTCAAAGGCATTGCGCCGTGGAATGTGCTTGGTGCCGCCCGCGAGGGTGTCGGCCTGGGTTTCGTGTGCGCGATTCGGGCGTGCTGCATGTGACCCGCGGGTCTGTCACCACAGATTGTTGGAGACAGTGGACTAGTTCACGTTCCCAACTAACGCACATACCTCAAGCACGGTCCTTACGCGCTTGTAAGATTCGAATTGAGCTTACGACACCTGTGAAGGTTAGAACAGCTAGGGACGAACAAGGCGCGCGCTGCACCTTCACAATCCGTAGCTTACTGCTTCTTTACTTCGCGTTTGCTCTTACGCTGCAGTATAGGCGAAGATTTAACCGTCTCCCTCCACGTAGGCACGCTTGCTTTCAGATTTCATGAAGCGCACGGCTTCTCGTGCGGATTAGGAGATCAATATCATAATGTCCAACATTACCGCTCCCAACGCGGACGACTGGGTCGACGACGGGTTGTTGGATTTGCGGCACGCATTCCAGCCGCCTTCGTCGCTGCCGGACTCTGGATATGCGCAGAACCCAGACGAAGAGCTGCGCGGGCGGCTAGTGTTCGGACCGGTACTGGCGCCATGCTGCGAAGGCTGCGGCGAGCCCGCGGGCGACGTCGGGCAGGAACGCGACGGGGATATCTCGGCAGCATCCCCGAGCTCAGCAGCAGCGCAGCATCACCAGCGTGTGCATGCCGCCAATACCGGAGAAGCGCTAGGGCAGCAGGAACCGCCGGACGCAACTGCGGCAGCGGGCACGGAGCTGCGCACAGCTGCATGTGAGGCCGCACGATACCCCGGCGACGGTGAGAGGCGGGGAGTTGGGGGCTCCAGGTGGCTCGGCGCGTGCTAGATAGGGACGTGTGCATTGTGGGTCCGGGTTAAGGGGGGGCGCGTTGGCCGCTGCAAGGTCTGTAGCAGCGTGGACGCCCGCGTCCAGAGGAGGTCTCTGCACCAACGCGGCTCCCTCGTTACTTGTTATCCGTTCACTGATTCGTCGCCTTCACCGCAGACAACCCCGTGGTGCTCTTCGCTGCGCGCGAGTCGGAGTCGGAGCTACTTTATGGGGGAGCTGGTGGGTCCTGGGCCGCGGGACCGACTTCGGCTCCCGCCACGGCGGCGGCCGCCGCCGCCACTGGTGCCGGCAACCCGCCAGGGGCACCCGCTGGCGCAGGTGGAAACGGCGGGGGCAGCGTCATCAGCGGCGGGGAAGACGAGAGCGGCGAGAGGGCGCCGCCAGACGTCGCCGACCTCAGCGCCCACGGCGGTGGAGCGTCCGGCGGGAAGTGCCTCATCACGCGGCCGCCCATGCCGCCGGCGGACGCCGTGCTGCCGGTGGTGGAGGAGCTGGCTGAGATGGTGCACGAGCACGTGCTGGAGCCGATCAACCCGCCGCTGCCGACCGCAGCAGCCGGCGGCGTGGCGGGAGAGGAAGATTCGGTGCAGGTTGAGGGAGGGCTGATCGCACTGGAGCCGGCGTAGGAGGGTGGGCAGCTCTTGCCGTAGCCGTCGGAGTCCTGCTGTCAGATGTGCGCACATTCCTTGCCGTGGTTCACGCGACGTTGTTACGTCGGTTATAGGAGCAACGATGCAAGGCTGCGCCGCTCGTTCCTGGACGGTGTACAGCAAGGCGCGCTGCTGAGGATTGGCGGGACACCTGCTCACTTATCTGCATATTTGCTGGAAATTGGTTGGTTCCTTGGTGTTGATGCTTTCCGAGGAGCGGCTCCCAAGGCGGTGGAGGATGCACTGACGCTGGTCGGCGAAACACCACGCGCACAACCAGTTCGGCTGGTGGTCGATCGGCCCCCCTCGCCTTCTGGGGCCTCTAATTGGAGTGGCTAATTGTGTTTGTGTAGTGATGGCGCGCGGGCAGCGCTGCTGAATGGGACCTCGGGAGCAGACTAGGTCCAGCCCACGCAATGCAAACACTGGACCGTACGGAAATACACGACACGGTATGAGGACACTTAAATGATACAGGTTCTCTCACTGCTTAACAGTGCAGATAGGCAAATAGGCAATCAACTTCTCACAGGCCCTCCGAAACCAAATGGGGAAAACACACCGCTCCCGGGACAACACGGTAGGTCGTGTGTCAGTACCCATGATGCCGGCATTTTTTTCACTCCACATTCCAAATTGATTACTGGACGCGGCAGCGGACCGCAGCACGCACGAGCGCTTTAGGGATTTAGATACATGTGCGCCTGGCTGTCGACGAAGGCTTGCAACTGGGCCAGCCAGCAAGAGTGCGACCCTGGTATGGGTCATTATCTCCCAGCGGCCACCCAGCGGTACTGCACGTGGGCTCGGGCCGCCAAAGTCACATTTGCAACTCTTGGTGGCGGTGTTGTCTGCCTTGGGGTCCATTTCCGCAGTTTGCACATGAGGAGGGCGGCAGTGGCAGCAGTTCGGATGGGCCTACACCGCCAGCGTTCTAGCGACCCGGCAAGGCGCGGGGAAATCAGGCAAAGCGGTCGCAGCAGCGTCATACATTGCGTGCATTCGAGGTGCATCAGGCCCTCAACCCTGATGACGTGGCAAAGTGCTTCCTTGGGCCCGCTGGTGCGTTTTCGGCAGTGGGCACCCCATCTCTGCCATCGTCCTTGTCTCACCTTCGTCAAACAGCCGATGAAATGGCAGGGCTTTACTCAACCTCCCTTTGGCGCAGCCGGCGTAGGGAAGCGGACCTCGCGCCCTCGTACGTCAGGGGTGAGCGGGCAAGAGTAACTGAAGCCGCCCCTGCCAGCAGGCTGTGGGCGACCCATGCACTGCCTGTACGCATTGCTGATGCCTCGTGCGAGAACCTGCGCAGGGGCAGACAACGGGACGGACGGTTCGAACGGCTTGGTAGCCGTATGGTGAGCAGGGAAAGGTCACAGTTCCTTCTGCAACGTTCTTAACGCCTTGTGCAGCAGGTCCTTGTGCAGCGCGGATGGAAAGCCAGAACGGCAGTGCCCGGAGGCACCCGCAAGTGCACGGACCACATGGGCCCTGCTCACCTCGACGAGGCCGATGACCAGTCAGAGTACCATGGGCAGAAAGCAACTCCTGTGTTGTTGCGATCAGCGTGTAACAAGGCTCCAGGCAAGGTGATGGGACTGTATTGATGTTGCGAGCAAGTCGCGTGCAGAATCAGCAGCCGTGCCAGGCAGGACAAATGTATTTATGTCGTGAATGCACCGGAGTATCCGTGACATATGGGTAACCGGTTCGTCAACACCGACGTGGGCACCTAGCCATCCAGCCATCCTTGAACTCGTGCACAGCTCCCAATGCAGGCAACAGACACCGTTGGGCCGCCCAACACAGCCCCTCAACTGTAGGTTCCCGCTGGTAGCAACCACACATTTCCAGCGCAAATTTGATCACAAATAGACCTTTGGGAATGAGTATGTGCTCCAACTCCCAAGCCTGCTCCCTCGGTCCCGTGACATGTTGCACTGTGCCTGGCGAATCAGCTTATCCCCAACATCCAAGGCATGCGCCAGCTTCCCACGCTGCGGAACGGCAGAAGCCTGAGCGTTACCAATGCCTTTCTGATTGCCATTCTCATTTCCGTACGGCACTGCGTTGACTGTTGGCAAGAAAGCCCGCCCGCTATTGCTGAGGGCCGCTGCCATGCTGTGGAAGACATGGTTTTCACTATGGATGAGTTTGACCAACGTATCGCCCGTTTGTCGAAACCTCGCAAACCGCCCTCAACCGGCTCCCGTCAATCGCCACCCGCGGAGTACGTTTAAGACAAAAATGCCAGCGCTTGCGTAGTCGATTCATGGTTAAGTTAGCCCTGCTTGGTCAACATAGCAACAACGGCGACGGCAGCTGAGGGGCACTGATGAGGAGCTTATTACAGCTATGTGAAAGCCGGCTCCTGCTCTTGCTATGGCTTACAGCGCTACTCGGTGAGCCGGGTAAACCCATCATCGTCGTGGTGGCCCGCCCGCATTACTGGGCACGGTCCCGCGATTACCTCTGTGCACCACATCAGCCACGTGGGAAGCACCCGTTGGACTTCGAATGTTTCGGGACAGGGGTTACTGTGCAGCTGGACGCTCGTGTACGGGACAGAGCCTGCGTGGTGAAAAGCTAACCGTGTCATAGGCGTCGAAATCGGTCTTGTCTCCGCTGAGTAAAACGCGTTGGTTTCTGCGATACGATACCGATGGTGGTCCACGGGCTGGGTGGCAAGGGAAAGGCAAGGAACAGGCGCTTCAGGCACTGCTCATATGCAGATGTTGGCCCCTGCACTGCGCGCATCGCAAACGTTGATATGGGAAATGGGCAACGATAGCCAACTTGATCCCATGCTCTGCGCCCTGTCACCCAGGTTCCCTGGACAGTGCTGATGGGGGAGGGCCCCGTGCTGTCACAAGAGCAGCCAGGACTCTGCAAGAGGATGTGCCATCTTCTGTTCCTCAGCCACCAGGCGAGGTGGCTAGGGAACCCATGCCACTACAGGTGGCATCGCCACCGCCTCCAGGGGAAGTCCTCCCGGATTTGATACCGGATTTGATGCTGGAAGTGATCCCCGTTCTTCCTCTGGAAGGCTTGCCGCCGCCTCCGGACTCGCCACCAGGAGCCCCTCCGCCTCCAGAGGAAGCGCTTCCACCACCTCCCGACTCACCACCAGGAGCTCCGCTGCCTCCAGGGGAGGGGCTTCCGCCGCCTCCGGACTCGCCGTCAGGAGCCGGGCTTCCACCGCCTCCGGACTCACCTCCAGGAGCTCCGCACCGGGGACGCGCTTCCGCCGCCTCCGGACTCGCCGCCAGGAGCCCCGCCGCCACCAGGGGACGGGCTTCCGCCGCCTCCCGACTCACCGCCAGGAGCCCCGCCGCCTCCAGGGGTCGGGCTTCCACCGCCTCCCGACTCACCACCAGGAACCCCGCCGCCTCCAGAGGAGGGGCTTTCGCCGCCTCCCGACTCACCGCCAGGAGCCCCTCCGCCTTCAGGAGAGGGGCTTCCGGCACCTCCGGAATCGCCGCTGGAGCCCTCACCTGCCAATGACGGCGGGCTTCCACCGCCCCCGGATTCGCCACTGGAGTCCCCACCGGCCAACGAGGGCAGACTTCCACCGCCCCAGGGCTCGCCGCTGGAGTCCCCACCAGCCAGCGAGGGTAAGCTTCCCCCGCCCCGGAGTCGCCGCTCGAGTCCCCACCGGCCAATGGTGGCGGGCTTCCACCGCCCCCGGTGTCGCCGCTGGAGTCCCCACCAGCCAGCG